>JAIXMH010000290.1:0-12146 GCA_025528865.1 Pilobolus umbonatus
TCTTCATCAGCCTTTCAACAACATCGATTTGAGGAACAAATCCTTGAGTACCTATATAACCAAACAGAAGTAAGTAACCAATTCATGTTTTATAGAAAGAATGATAAACTAACCTGATTTGTTTTCTCTCAGATCTCTAATCACAGTGTTGAATAAACGGATTATCTTCCTCTGATAAATTTGGGAGACCTAGCTTCAATAGCATAATCGTTCAAGAGAAGGCCAATGTTTTCCATGTAGCAAAAGGTGTTTTCGTCCATATTGGTTGCTTCGTATACTTTGGCACCATTTTCATTGAATGAATTAAGCTCTTCATATTCATCCATCTCTTGATCAATATCAACGACTAAATGAAAACGAAGAAGGGAAGTTATAAGGCATACACGTTTATATGATACAATATATACTTACAATCATTTATAGATATATCGATGTCTACATCTTCCTCAACAGCGACAGCAGCAGCAGAGTTTTTTCAGCCTTTTCTTTACATCTAGTAGCATTTCTCAAGTGATCAACACGTTGAATGCTACGTTCAAAGGTCTTTGAAAAAATTGAATTCGTATGTTCTACGGGCGGTGTATGGAGTCCTGGCTCTTTCTCTACGGCTAGAAGATTGGGAATTGTTATTGTTCATTGTTTATAAAGGTAATGTGTATGTATATGTATGAGTATAAAGAAAGGTGGATCAGTCAAATCAAGCACTCTTTATATATTGTAGAGAAATCCAAATGATATCATCGAATATTACTCTTTTGATTCAACAAGCCGCAGTCTATACACCATCTTCCTATGATATCATTGATAAATATCTGCGACCAATACCATATGCCAACAAACAATACCTCGATATCTTTAAGGCATGATATATTAAATGAGCATCGCCATGCGCAGCCAAAAATTCAGGAACTCGTGCAACATATCGTCATTTTTCGATGATGACATTGCCTATACATGGTAATTCAACCCATTATGAATGCTCAATGTCAAATAAAAAGGTATATATAAAGTTAACTTGTATGTTCTTTTTATCCTCTTATTAACTTGAATATACTATAGTCTCAATTATTATGAACAGCACCACCTATATTACTAATATGGAAAGAATGATGGTAGATCTGGTTGGCCAAGTACAATCCCTCACAAAAGAAGTACATGACATGAAGAATAAAGTTCAAAGTGATGTACTTGCTTTGAAGAAAGAAGTGGAAGATCTGAAAAGTATAATACAAGAAAGATTCCCCTCCGTGCCCACTCCTTCTTCGGCTTTATCTTTTGGTAAGTGGCATATATACCTATATTTGATAGTCTAAGCTAATATTTGATTTACTATAGAGAATGAAGCCAAGTTTGAAAAAGAGGTTATTGATTTTACCTATAATTCAAACAGATTAGGTGAAAGAGATATCATCAGAACCACCCCGCGAGCAAAAGCAATGCATCTTGCAACTGTAAATCCTAGTAGTAAGAAGGCAACTCCCGGCCCCCCATCAGTCTTATCGCTGCTTTTATGGATATTGAAGCAGCAAGAAATCCTGATCCCTCATATGAGAATGCTTCTACAATGTATGGGGACGTAATCAACTTATCCAGGCAAATCAGAACCAACATCATGTCAAACCAAGTACTACGATCTAAAGGCTGGACAAAGATGAGGGCTGAATACAAGAGATATTACTGCTTAAAGTTGGAATCTCTTGCCAATGATAAGTGTATTCCTCTATACCGTTGTAAAGATCAGTGGGGAGCTGATATTGTGATGGCTCAAACCATGAAGAGAGAAAGTAGAATTGACAGTAAGGAAACGGATGGAGATGTGGTCGATTATAGGGTAATTTCTTTAAGTATCAATACAATGTACTTGTTACTTATTATTGTAATGTGTATATAGGTTGATGATAGAGAATCTAGTCTGGACAGTTGTCTAGTGTAATGAGTATACATTTATTTATGAAAGAAAGACAATACTTACTCCTCAATCAATATGTAGTGATCATGCCTATGACAACCATAATTCCGCTTCTGTTTCCTCCTTTGTTGGTGCTGCTTCCTCTTCAACAATGAATCGTTTTTACGATCAAGCCTATAATGATGTAGATATGGATCCTCTTTTTAGCCATTCTTTTTCATCATCTAATAGCAATAAACGAAATAGACAGTAGTCTGGTTTGATTGGGTAGAATTATACTTTTAGCCTCTTAATAATAGATGAAATATAGATTGAGAACTTTTCTTTCTCTTCCCTTCCTCTCTAACATGATCTAAAATCTACTTTAAATGGCTCAAATATGATAAAATAATCTATGAATATGATTATATATTAGAGTTTATGTTGATAAAGACATCCATCCACTCTTCTACTTAACCAAGGTACTGCCTTGTTTAAATGTAAATAATAATGGCTGTATATATTAACAATTTTATTATAGTATAAGGCAATTCCATGAAGTCAAATGGGGTACGTAATATGATTGTCTATTGATGGAATTACTCATCTAACTAAAGTATATCTTCTTAGTGATATCCCAAGCCCTTCTTTGATTCTCTCTCTACTCTTTCTGTGTACTGCCTCTATTTCTATATTCTGCTCTCTCTATTTATCTGTTGTCACTGTGTCTATTTCACTCATGGTATTAATCCTGTTCATATCCTGGTATACACCCTTTTTCCCTGTTATCTTTTGTTGTGTACTGGTAATATATGATGATAGGATTGTCTACTATGATGCTTATATTTATACTATCTAGTTATATCCCATATGGTAAAGTGACTTTGTGTATTGCTATGGTATATGATCCAAGACCTGCTACATAATCTATCCGGTACTTATTCGTGTATGATGCCCATGTTGTGTAGTGTACTAACTTCTTCTAAATAGACATCTACTGCTGATCAAGAGAAACAATAGTAAGCTACTAGATAGAGAATATCCACATGGATGGACCACTTATACTTTTATCTAGATAGTCCCTGGCATGCACCATTTTCTGTTATCTCTTCCATCCAGTTTTTCCCTTATGTATGGTATGATCTTTAGTCTATGTTATAGCAGTACAATGTATTAATGTTTATCTATTACTAGGTGCTTCATCGGATACTATAAGTGTATATGTAAGAAGTTGATATAACATACTCATGATCCATTTACTCATACTTCTTCTGCTTGTAGTTCTATTCTATTAAGGCTCGTCTCCACTGTATACGAGGGTCCTTTCTTGTGTGTGGTATGTATCTCATAGGTTAACTAGCTTACATTGTACTTACGTTATCTCTTTTATTAGTTGCATCAACAGAATTAAGAAGTGAAATGTAAGTAGTATCCTTGTAATCTATATTATCCAGTTACTAATAGTATTTCTTTATAGTATAGTATAGTCGAGCCATTCTATGTAGAACATCCTCTCTATTGTACAGCAACTGATGTGTATTGCTTCCATAGACTGCAACAACCCATGCTTTTTACCTCTATCCTTTTCCAATGTCAATGTTCAAGATGGTTCTTATGCCTCACGGTGCACAATACATTCAATATTTAGCTCTTCAATTCATTAATAATAGCTTAGTTCAATACAATCCTTTATTCTATTCATAATAAAATACATTTGATATGCATTGCATTCAATTATAACCATAATAATATCGTCTATCCTATAATATATCTAATGAATCCATCCAATAGTAACTGTATGTATGAGATGAATGTATCCAATGATAAAGGTATACATGAGCCTTCTGTCCGGTCAAAAGTCACGGGACCCCACCAATAGAAAGACTTATCTCTTACCGAAGAAAGTAGGATGAGATCTGCCTGGCAGATAAATTACATACGTTGTTTGTCGTCCAAATGACCGGACTTTTACCTACCAACCATCTGGTCTGGCCGATTTTCGTCCGTCCAAATCTTTCATAGTGTAGTGAAAGCAATGTCATTTCATTACACTTAACACACACACATTACAATATATGAATCAGCATGAAGACGCACACAATAGAAACAATATAGAAAGTAGGTGTAGTAAATAGTGGTTATTCTCACTTGTATTAATGTTCTCTATTGTTTTTATTAGGCCATTTTAAACTGTTATTTGTTCAATGACAATTATTGTATACGGGGATTGACTACAGGGATGTTTTCTTTGAAGGGATAAGTTGTATTCTGCATCGATCATTCGATGAGGACAAGTTGTCAGTCGATGTTCTTATGTGTGTGTGTAAAAAGGAAAACATTTGAACCAACAAACCAATGCAGTTTTTTTGATATTTCAATTACTATTGATAAGAACATACGAGGATAAAATTACTTGCTTTATAGCAGGAGTGCCAAACATAATTTAGTGATTGTCTCTACGGTGCTGGCTGGCATAGTTTCTGCTGTATCTAGAGGAGAAGATCCCATTGTTCAACCAAGCAGCTAAGATTTCAGGATTAGTGATTTGGTGAGCAGAGCCATGGAGTAAACTGTTATAATATTTGATCAATGTTTTGGTAATGGTTTAGTTGTTTATTGTTCGATGAGAGAACTAGGAGAACTGTTAATGGGATTGTCCCAGTCAATGATTTCTGAAATGGATGGACAACTGGTGGGAACCAGGTTCACCCAAAGGACACTGTATAAATGAGAGAGAGCCAAATGATTCAAGATCGACTTTGCATAATACAACTTTAGAAGTTGACATATTCATTCACGGCAACTTTTTCAGTTAGGTTGCTTGTGTTGGTACCACAGTCAAGCTTTTAGTTTTAGAAGTAAATGAGAATGACCTACAATCTTCCTAATTAGGCTAATGTTTATGTATCAGGCTTATAACGAGAATTCTCACGCTATATTTTCTTTTCTTTAAATATATACGTAATCTCTCTTTTATATTCTTTTACCTTCTTTTTATTACATTCAATAACAAATATTCTGATCAAGTAACATGCCATTGTAACCTCCCACTTCTTACATGGAGTATTATCTGGTGAGTTTCTTATAGATATTGATGTTGATACCTACTGACTCACTCATATATCTTTTAGAACTTCTTATCTTATATTTAGAGCTCTTTCTAGGGTATATACAGATACCGTATTATTGAAACAGGCTCTTTAACATCTACTCCATTGTCTCCATTTATACTGTGAATAAACTCATTTAACTAGGACGACTCTCCTTCTCACACATGAATCTACTCTCATGTAAGTTATTTATTATGTATCAAACTATAGAAATAATCCTCTTCTCTCATAAGAATCAACCCACATGTAAGTACTATAAATGTTTATTTCTTATCGTGATAACTAACACTGATACTGCTTATAGATCTCTATTCTATCAGAGTGATAGAAACAAGAATTGTAGTAGTTGTTTTTATCGTAGGAAATCTCATGTAAGCACTTATTTATAGTAGAAATTGAAATACATGTATATTTTAGCTGAAGAAGAAGCCTCACAATTTACATTATGTTGAATATATTGTGTCTATTTTTATTATAATAAAAACCATTTAAGCCACATACTTTAATACGTCTTTTGATGTTAATTGATGTTAATTTGATGTTAATCTGATGTTAATTTGATGTTAATCACTATAAGAGTCAATGATAGGTTAATATGAGCCTATTGACACTCACCATAATCCTTAACAGTAATCGTGTCACTAAGAAATTGTATGGTTTTTATACAACGATTATCGATTGATGTTAACATCGGCACTTAATAGTTACTGTAATATCGTCAACAGTTATCAGGAAAATGTTAATTCTGTAGCAGTAGAATTACCCAAGGACGGTCAATGGTTAATGTAATTGAGGGTAACTCAATGATAAAATTATCGTTATAAGAGTAACACTTAAGTTAAGTACAGCGGAATTATGTTAATTTTTCTTAGTAAAAATTAACTTTATTTTGTTAACCATTGTTCGCAATACAGTAATTATTATAGTATAGTGCCTAACAAAACATATAATACCAATGAATACCCGTTCTTTATCAACAAAGAGAAGTTGGCCAAGATTGGTGATATTATTGCCAAATCAAGAACTAATATACCCACCTCATTTCAAGGCAGCTGGGATTATATCTTTAAGAAGCTGGATGGTGTCAGAATGGTTGACTACCTTGATTTCCTTTTGTATGTAGTTCCAACCATCATCTGTCAATGATTAAGAGTAAAGAGGCCCGTAAAGCGTTGGAGCAGCTGTCCAAAGGGTGTGGGCTAGCTCTTCAGTGGACAATTAATGATAAGACAATCCGAGCGATGGCCTTGTAAGATATCAAATAAATAAATATTCAATAAACTAACTTCAATGTATTAGTAGATGCTTCAAAGCTTGGCATATCTTCCTGAAGAGTGAAATATACCACGAGAGGTTGTCCAAAAGTGTGTTCAGACCTGTCAACCACTACCTCCATCATATAATGTGAATTTATGTGCAGTTAAATTCAATGGATGTCAAAAAGTAGGCAGTGAGAGTATATCAAAATTGATTATAATCTTATTCCTTATAAAAAAGACCAAGATACCTTGTTCTTCAGTCATATTTTAACTATATACACTACTAAGCCACTATATAAACATTAATATACTGAGATTCAATATTGAGATTGACAAGTAACCAGATGCTATCCTATTAGTACTTCATTCGCCCCTACCAGACTTGACCCATGGTTAAATCGATTCAGTTGGAGTTGGTATGCAATAGGATTCATTTGATAGGTTATCTTGTTCTTCTTTGTTATATCTTCAGTAAGTAAATAAAAACTCGTGTGCGTGCATCCAGTTTAGGTAGTACAATTACTGATTTTTTCTTAAACGTATGGGATATTTTCTTCTGGTTCTTTCTTTGGTTTCTGCACATCGTTTTTCATGATTGTTTGAGGTATTGCCTTTTCCTATAGCTTCCTCTTTTTCATCACTCTTTGTTTCCATAATTATTTCTTTGAATCTTTACTCGGTTTGTAATTAACGTCATTTAGTCTATTGTTAAGCTTCTTTCTCTTCAGTTCCTTGTCAATGTTCACTACTTTTCCAGTATTGTCCTTTCTCACTTTATTCCAATAAGAAACGATCGCACCTGTATCAGTAAAGTCATTTGCTTTGACCCACGAATTGTGTTCATCACTGTAGTTCTTCCATTTAACGAAATACTGTCGATGGCCTATTTTGCCGTTATCAGTAATGATGTAATCAATCTCATATAATGAGTCACTCAATACAACAGCATCTTTGTGTATAGCTTTTAATACGGATGGAACGTAGTGTCTGCCGATTAACATCTTAGTGCTATCTTCGCGCAGTAGATAAGTTCCACCTTCAGTCACTCTTTCAATTAAGAAGGGACCTTCATAGGCTGGTGCAAGTGCATTTTGTCTGTCGATAACCTTAGCCATTACAAAATCACCTTCTGCAAACTTCACCTGTTTATTCTTCTTGTCAGCTTTCTTGTGATTTGCTTCATCGACGATCTTATGTCTATCAGAAATCGCAGGGAACACAATTTGTGACATATAGTCAATTCTTTTTAACAGTTCGTCGTTTGACATATACTCTTTCTGCTTCTCGTTTCCTTCTTTGTCAATGTAGTTTATAGGTGCATTCATATTTCTAGCAAACATCAATGAGAAAGGAGTACTCTGCAGTTTTGTGGATATTTTGTTATTCATCCATAGCTGGATAGCAGGTAGGAATAGATACCAATCTTCCGTATTTCCTTCTACAGCTTTGGCTAATGATCTTTTTGTAGTTTGTACGTATTTCTCTGCTAATCCATTCCCTTGAGGATGATATGGAGTACTATATCTCTGTTCAACCTGCATGGATTGGAACAATAGTTCGTGTAGTTTACTAGTAAATTCTGTTCCATTATCAGAAGCAATAAAGAATCTAGGTAAACCCACTATAGCGAAAACATCGATCATTTCAGCTGCTACTGATTTTGCTGTCTTATCAACCGAAGGTTTCAAGATAAGAAATCTAGTAGTAACATCCACTAGAACCAGAATATATGTATATACATTATTTACCGATCTAAATGGGCCTGCTAAATCCATTACATAACCATCACCTGGTAAGTAACATTATATGGATCTCTGTGGTAAATAACCTCTTTTGGTTATATTATACTTTACACAGATAGGACATGCACTAACACAATCAATTGCATCTTGCAGTATTTTAGGCCATCTGATATTCTGGTTCTTTATCACTCTTACGATATTATCAGCACCAAAGTGTCCATTTTCAGCATGTGCTTCATGTAATAACCTTTTACGCTCGTCAACCGGTACTTCAACATAGTTTCTATCACTTAGTTTATGTTTGGCCTGTATATAAGCAATCATTTTTTTATCAACCACATCATCAACTGATTCAGGCTTAAATGATTTACCAGGACGTAAGGCGTGCTTAGGTTTATATTCATATTTATGATGTTCTACATCATTTACCCCCTCCTCAAGATCATGATCTGATGGGAAGAGTCTACTCAATCTGTCAGGTAACACATTCAATACTCCTTTTATATGCACCACATCAAAATCATAATTCAATAAAGTATCAAACCAAGCTGCAAAATGAATATTGATGGGTTTTTGGGTAAAAAGATAAGTGAGAGAACGGTGATCAGTCTGAATAGTGAAATGGCGGCCATGCAGAAATTGGTGAAATTTCTTCAATGCAAATCACTATGGTCCAAAGCTGGGTAGTCAGTCCTAAGCACCATCATACTCCTACTATCCAATTATGATCTGCCAGTCATATCAGAGGTAGAATTGATTAGTAATCTGATATAGAATGGGTGAGAATATAAAAGTGAAGATTTAAGAGTAATATGACTTGTTTATAATGCCTATGGCTATATTAGTTAAAGAAGTGCTTTTGTTTGAATAAAGGGCTTTGTTATTGGGCATAAATGTACGATTTAATGTACTTCCCATTTTCTTTTATTATTTGACAGAGAAGTACCTACTAACAACAGTCATATAACTTGGCAACAATTGGGTTACTTTATTGGAATACCACTTTTTATTCTTAATTAAATCTTTGTTTACATTTTGATAACTTTGTGGTCCTTTTCTATTCTCTCTTTGTCACCTTTTTTGTAATGTGGACAAATATGAATAATCTCACTCTTAATGGCACTAATGTAGCTTATGGGAATTATTAAATAAAGAAGAAAATAATGAGTTTACTAGATATATGTGATATCTCCAGCTGTTTGTTGAACATTATCTCGGAAAATATAGTATGGAGCTACTATTTTATATTCCAACGAATCTTTGTATGACTGAATCAGCCCAACCTGATACTTGATGTCGTTGAGACTGATTACTGCATATCTTTTCGGCTGACCAGGCCTATTCATCCGGACTACAGGAAGAGTATTATCGTATTCTGCTGCCCTGTGCTCTTTCATCAACTCTACCAAGACAAGAAACTGTGAATCATCCTCTACCAAAGAATTTTTATGCTTAAGGTAAAATACAACTGAGCCAACAAACCAGCGGAAGGATCTAGGTATAAATGTTGAATACCTAGTGTTATACTGATAATAGAAAATGGAGATTGACTTACGAATTGTAGAAAGCATGGAATAGAACAAAGTGGTTACCTCGACGAGATTCTCTTCTAATTCTTTTATACATCAATGAACCATATACATGGGTGGACAATAATGCTCAGGCTGAGATCTCAAAGGATGTGTTATGCAGTGTACAGGATACAGAACGGGTATAGTATTTTCTGAGCTCTTTCATGATAGTTCGGGAAGGAAAATTTTTAATCGGTATATCTGTGGACAAATCAACATCAGCAAATGGGCTCCATAATTGATGACCGAGGTCATATCTGGAGGAAGATTGGAGTTCTTTATAATCGTCAAGCGATGTCCTTTTTGGCTCTACAATATCAAGCACACTGGGTATGTTGATTGAGATGTTAATGGCACTTCGAATGGCTAGTCTTTCAACTACGTTTCCAGCATTTTTTCCAGAGAGAACTCTACTTTTAAAAAGCTTAGAGTAACGACCAATATTACGCTCCATTGCTCGTGCGCTATAAGATCTCATACAACCATTCTTTTTTGTTATATGGCCTATATGTGCCAAGTAGTGGTTATTTGGTGTAAAAACAGCAAGAGACAAGCGTTCTTCATCAATCTCCTCTCTCAAAAACGAATGCCACACTCTAAAGCACCTGTAGGACAAAGTGATTTTAGGGTATTTCTATTTGATATTCTATCTTCTAACTTACTCCTCCATCTCAGTAATGAGACTTTCTGTTAGCTCCCACTGTAAAGCAATAGAACATCCTCTTACCAAGCTCAGCAACACCTTCTTTACTATTTCACCCTCCAACAGAGGAACTATTAATGTTGGGACAACATATAGTAAGAAATCAATAAAGTCGATTGCCCTTGCACCATCAACCTTCTGAATCAGGTTATCCCAACTCCCTTGGAAGGAGGTTGGTATATGCTTCTGTGATTCCTTTATCTGATGACCAGCTGCTTCCAACTCTTTTTTATCGACAAAGAATGTATAGGCCTTATCAACATTTGTTGGGCGAAAGGAAACATTATACTTGGGAACAATGAGCTTCAAAACGAATCTTCCTATTCCCTGACCAAGCAAGTGCATTTCGTCAAGGCCAAAAAATGATGATCCACAGAAGGTTGGATGACTAGCAAAAATAGTAGGTGCGACAATCTGTGTCTCCTAATAGAAGTTATCATATCTTTAGAAACTGGGTGTAATAGATTGTTATACAACTTACCTCATTGCCATTGACAAAATCGGATACCGGTCTAATATTCGCTTCACTATCTCTGTAGTACATAACACCAGGATTAACAGCTGAACTCTCACCTTTCACAGAACATATTCTACAACCAAATTTGGCTCTATGTCCTTTATGGTGAGCAAATTTGGAGACCTATTTGTTATACAAATTATATTACTAATGTCTATTTTTCTTGTTTATGTGCTATTCACAATCTACCTGGGGAATGTCACCAGTAGCCATTACCATATGCACTCTTCCTTTGATCACTTCACCAGAGCATTTCTTTACTATCAGCCCATGCTCACCCAAGCTCTTGATCTCATCTACAATTGGCAGCAGATAAGAATCAAGGTCTACGATCTTCCCTGAAATGACAGCTAACTGGAACATATATTCATCGGTATATCTGAAAGCATTTGTGTAAGTAATCTTTATCAGCTGTGGATTAGATCTACCTTAGTGAAGGATCGTAATTCAATACCAAGACATGCAAAATTACTAGTTCTTGTTTAGACTTTTTTTGGGTGACAAAGCCATCAACATACAAAACAATTGCTATGTCGTCAGGAGAGTTGAACATATTAGCTGCCTTCAAAGCCTTGTAATTTTCACCATCAAAGTAGTCAGTGATATATCCAGGAAGGCTCTCACGTTTATGTCGAAAATGCAGCTTCTCCCTGATCACATCATCTGATAATAACTTTGAAAGCTGATCACCAATAGACATCATTTTCATAGTACATGTAGGTACTAATGCTTTACCATGTTCTGGAGGATTATATCTTTCACTATTACAATGGGGACACCTCTGCTCGTTGTCTGTCAACTTGAATAGCTTGCATCCTGAAGGGCAGACATCGTAATTATGAGCTTTTATTCCTGTCTTTTCCTTCAACAGGTCCTCACACTATCAGCACTGAGGATCTTTGGTTGGTATTCTGTAGATACAGTCTTTAGTAAGTAATGGAGAGTATCATTATTAATATGTAAATGCTATACCCTTAGCAATCTTCTCATGATCTCTCATGGCAGTGTTTAGAAGATTCTCTAACTGACGACGGCATTCAGTTGAAAGGGCAAACTTAGTTACAATATCAGTCCAATGGATACTAGAAGATGAGACGTTGGAAAAGAATCATCAGTAATTATCTTCTCATTGTACATGTGTCCTTTATGCTTATCATCAAATACACAAGATGACTTGAAGTTTCTTGGAGCAAGAGGATCAAAGGATGATACTACTTTTATCTACATGTAAGTAAGAGTATAGGCTTGGGATTGATGAACACCCCATCGTTTATATGTACCTTCATCGATTTGATACGGCATTGAGGATGAAGTCTCATTAATGATTGTGGTGATCGAACTTGAGGAGCTCTCTTC
>JAIXMH010000291.1:0-12098 GCA_025528865.1 Pilobolus umbonatus
TGGATTTTGGTGATTCTGTAAGGATTGCTATAGATTATGAGGACGCAAGAAGGGCAGGTCTATCTTTTGCTCCCAGCGTTGATAATAGAAGAACTACAGGTAGCACATATATTGATGATCCAATGGACTTGAGTGCTCTTGATAGTAGAAATCAATACAGAAGACAAGAACAAAATTACAACAGCTACCAGAGACCCAATACCTCCCATAACCTTAACAACAACAGTCGCAACAACTACAGTAGAAATTACAATGGAAGAGATACCCGAGAGTGCTTCTGGTGTAAGAAATCGGGCCATCTTATTAAGGACTGTAGAATCCGAAAAGCTCATCTAAGGAAGTTTGAAGAAGAACATAAGAAGAAAATGGCAAGCACTCGTACCAAAAATAATAGAAACCAACGTTTCTATTCTATGGAATACAATGATGAAAGAAATGGTGACACCCATATTGATAACAATGATAATCATAATAATAGTAATAAAGATACTGACTTTACCTCTGAAGAGGATTACTATTCTTCTGACTAAAATTTGCCTTCTACATTTCTTTCTGAACAACAGAACAATAACTTGGAATATGCACTTAACATCGACAGACAGTTTCTCATCAATGCTGCTAAGAACCATCGTCGACTCCCTTTATACAACATTAACATCAATGGCCAGATATGTTCAGCTTTAATCGACAGTGGTGCTAGTTGTAACTATATTCATCCTCGTATCTTACCACTTGTAGATACTATTAAAGATGTAGTTAACCAGTCAGTAGAAACAGCAAATGGACAAAAGACAATGATTAACAAAAAAGTTTCGTTCGACTTCCAACTTGCCCAAGGCCATAATGATCATTTACAAGGCTTTGTATTCCCTTCCAAGTTTGATATAATCCTAGGTCGTGCATGGTTAATCAAGGATAAGCCCATTCCTAATTGGTTTGATGATAGCTGGTGTTGTTGATGATATATCTAAAAGAGTGCTAGAATTGAAACTTCAGGAACTGAGATTGAATATTATTATCCAAGGCCCAGATCGCACTTGAGTAGAATCACATGGCACTTAGAATAGAATCTAGAATAGAGTAACATAGAATAGTATAATAACAGGTTCAGGTAAAAAGCATATGTGATTGTTTATAATGACTGCAGTGGGTTGAATTGTGGAGAACGCATGAAAAGTGTCCTAATCTGGAACATATGGAATCAATGTGGAGATCTTGTGAAGGTTGATCCAGTGACGACCAGAACACTGCAGGCAAAGCTGTCAAGAGAGGCAGTAAAATTAATATAAATACCCATCTAATGACAGAAGGATTTTATCTTCATCTTATTTCTTGTTATAAAACATACTCAATAAACTATACACAGTTTTAACAGTATCTATCTTTCTATTCTACCTTATATTCCAAACAGGTGTATTAAACAAGGTGTTCAAGAATACAAGATCTACCCCATCAACAGTGAGATCGAAACTAACAGTAAGACCGAAGTTAATTATTTGATGTCTGCTAAACAATTAGTAAATGAGCTGAAGAAAGACAGAATTGAAGAATGTCATGTTGTACATGTACTGAACAATGGTGATATTGTTGAAGACAAGAAGAAGGAAGAATATATCGGTACCCTAAAGAAAGATTTCCCAGGTGTGTTTAAAGAAGAGATTACTAGTATACCCCCGACCGAAATGTGGAACACGTGATTGATACTGGTGACGCTGCCCCTGTTACTCGAGCCCCTTATAAGATGATTCCTGTTGAGTTGGATGAACTAAAGAAACAGTTAGATGAGCTCCTGAAGAAAGGTCATATTAAGACTAGTACTTCTCCTTGGGGTAGTCCTGTGTTATTCGGGAAGAAGAAGAATGGAAGCATGCGTATGTGCGTGGATTATCGAGCATTAAACAAACTGACCATTAGAAATAAGTATCCATTGCCCAGAATTGATGAATTCTTAGAATGCTTAAATGGTGCTACTTACTTTACTAGTTTAGATCTTACCTCTGGGTATCATCAAGTTAGAATCAAGGAAGAAGATGTTGAGAAGACTGCCTTCAATACCCGATATGGCCAATTTGTGTTCCGTGTGCTTCCTTTTGGTCTGTGCAATGCCCCTCCTACTTTTCAGAAGATGATGAATGACGTCCTCGCAGAGTATCTTGATAAGTTTGTGTTTGTTTATCTCGATGATATCCTAATATTTAGTAAGACTGCTGCCGATCATGACAAACATGTCAAGTGTGTCTTAAGAGAATTGTTTTACTAATATTTAAATTTTATAATTCATATGTTTTAAAAAAACCAACCTTATGCTTACCTTTCAAAGGAAGTTACGACATAAGAAGCTCGCTATATTATTAAATCAAAAATTAAAATTAAATGATGTATAAGTTTTAAATGTTAGTTTAAAAATAAAAAGTTTTTATTTATTGTATTTATTTTATTAATTTAATTAGAAGTGAATGGATTCTCTTGTTATAGTTTTCCAATATCTGTCAATAATATCTTTTTCTAAAAAATCACATTCCTTTACCCAGCTGTTATTATCTTTACTGTAATTTCTCCACTTCACAAAAAATTGTCTATTTTCTATATCTCCTTTATGTTTTATAATATATTGTATTTCATAGGTTTTTTCAGTTTTTGTTAAATTTTCTTTATTCTTTTTATTTTTTTGTGATAAATCTGGAAAGCTATTTACTATATCATCATCCATTATAACATCATTACTGTTATTAACAGCTGAAACTAATGCATTTAATACATTATTCTGGTGATTTTTAATATTGTTCATATTTTCTAATCTGTATTTTGTTTTTTCTGTTACATTATTCAAATGAATATTTTTTTCAATATTTAATTCTGTAAATATATAATTATAATCAGGTTCCATCCATTTTTTATAATGATTCGTTTCTTTTATATTTGCTATCTTAGTAAATTTCTTAATATTAGATAGAACTATTGCCAATTTTAATTGTATATTATATAAATCATTATCAGTAATTCGCACTTTATGTTGAGCATCAAATCTTTTAAACTTTTTTCCAAAATTTGCAAAATATGATTCTATCGATGATCTGAATGACCCCAATTGTTTATTATAATTTAATTCATCTAATGCTAAATCTATATTCTTATCTTTTTTAATAGGGTAACAAAAATTATTAATTGTAATAGATAATCCATTATTTTGATATTTTTCAATAACTTCATGCACTGTATTCTCATATAAACCATCAAAACAAATGCAATCTGTATCCTTATAAAATTTATTTAATTCAATATCTAAAAACATATTATCATCATTATTCATTTTACATGGTAACGAATCTGATATATAAACGCAAATATTATTACAATCTATTACAAATTGAGTATTTAAACCATTCGTTTTTAGTTTATAAGAGTAAAGTTCATTTTTATCTAAATTTATATCTTGGTAAGCTATTTTACTATGATGACCATCCATAAATAATGTTACGTGATCAAATAAATTTGGATTCTTTTTTTTAGAAGATAATAATCTTAATAGATTAGTTGAAAAACAATTATAAATCATATAATCTAACCATTTAACTAATATATCTTTATTGGTAATAAAAACTGCTTGATAAATTCTATAGAAGTTACTTTCAGGCATATAAATTGTCATTTTACTCATTGAAAACCCGTTTAATAAAAATTCTAACAGCAAAATACATTTTTCTAACTCATTATATGCACCTGGTATTTTAATATTGCTACAGAAACTAGTTAAAAAAATATACGGAGCAATTGATCCCAACTTATTATAAACATTAATTTTAACTCTATCTATATTTGGAATATTTTGTAATTTTGTTCTATAATATTTAGTTCCACATGTTTTTTTATATTCTTTGTTTAGTATATATTTCCAATAATTATTATAAATTCTGTTCACTTCATTATTAATATATAAATCTATTTCAGATGACATTTTTATTATTATTTAAATTCAGTTCTTACAAAACATAATAGGCAAAAAAAAAACCTTGAATATATATCAAGGAACAAAAAAGACTGTGATGGTTCAATCACAATTTTTTATTTTTTTAAAAACGTTTGTATACAAAACAGGACATACTTATAATACAAAACAGGACATACTTATAATACCAAACAGGACATACTTATAATACCAAACAGGACATACTTATAGTATAATATGGATATATACCCTTTGGCTAAGGATACTTCCATCAATTCTTTGTAAATTTATAAATATAAATACACTAATATCTGGCAAATATTATTTTATTTATATTACCTTATAACCTGAGGCACAGCGCTATGCCCTTGATTATATAAGGGTTCTTTTTTTGGTTTTTTTTAATTTTAATTTTCAAAAAATAGTTAAAGGATATTTAAAAAAGAATCTGCAGCTTCCTTTCCCAATGACTTTTATTATATATATAAAATTCAATTTTGATTTAAGATATATGCATAACAATAATTGAAATAGATATTTCTTAGAGAATTGTTTTACTAATATTTAAATTTTATAATTCATATGTTTTAAAAAAACCAACCTTATGCTTACCTTTCAAAGGAAGTTACGACATAAGAAGCTCGCTATATTATTAAATCAAAAATTAAAATTAAATGATGTATAAGTTTTAAATGTTAGTTTAAAAATAAAAAGTTTTTATTTATTGTATTTATTTTATTAATTTAATTAGAAGTGAATGGATTCTCTAAGTAAGCTACAAAGTGCCCAGCTAGTAATTAATCAGAAAAAGTGGTACTTTTATCAGAGAGAACTGTCCTTCCTTGGCTACAAGATTTCAGGTGATGGTATTCAACCATCTTCAGATAAAGTGAAGGTTATACAAGATTGGAAGACCCCAAACAATGTGCAAGAAGTAAGACAGTTCATTGGTCTAGCTCAATACTACAGAAGGTTTATCCCTAACTTTGCTTCAATTGCTGCCCCTATTACTGATCTAACCCGAGGAACAGGATCCAAGACTCGATCTATCATTTGGACTGAAAATTGTGAGGAGAGCTTTAGTATACTAAAGAAGAAACTAACCTCATCACCAGTGCTACTCACCCCAAACATGAATAAGCCATTCCGCTTAGAAACTGATGCCTCTGATTATGGAATAGGTTGTGTTCTACTACAAGAAGATGATACTGGTAACTGGAGACCCATAGCGTTTGAATCAAAGAAACTGTCCAAAGCCGAAAGATCTTATCCCGCCCAAGAAAGAGAACTACTGGGAATACTGCATGCACTACGTACCTGTAGGTGTTTAATTGATGGTAACACATATACGGTATACACTGACCATCTACCTTTGAAATACTTCAGAACACAGACAAAGCCTACGCCAAGACTGATTAGGTGGATATCCGAACTAGAACTCTATGACCCGGATATACAATACAAGCCTGGAAAAGAGAATGATGTAGCTGATGTTCTATCTCTTATTGGTGGTCCCGAAAATAGACCCGCCTCTGAATCTTTTGAACCTCGCTTTTTGTATTCAACAGTACATCACAGATCCCAGAATGTACCTGTTAAAAAGTATGTCGAAGAAGAAGACACCATGAATAATTGGCCGAGTTTATACCGACAACCGGAAGAGAAGTGGCATCCTGCAGTCCTTGATAAGCTAAAGAAAGAAAGAAAAAACTTCGAAGTAGTCGATTCCAAGGTGTTCCGTTTGATCAAGATTGATGGTCTGGAAAAGAAGATTCCGTTTGTGGTTTTCAATAGGCGTGCTGATTTGGTGGAAGATTTTCACAACGGTTATGATCATACTGGAGCAACCACTATTTATGGACTGATGAAGACTCGTTGGTGGTGGCCTCAGATAAAAAATGATATTACTGAATGGCTCAAGTTCTGTTCGCATTGCCAACTTGAATCTCGTGCTGAGAAGAATGTTCACCACGCGCCAATGAAACCACTTGAGATACCTGCTCCGTTTGCTAGATGGCATCTTGATTTTATCGGTGAACTCCCTACTACTAACAATGGTAATCGCTGGATTCTTGTTGCAGTTGATTATACAACAAACTGGCCTATTGTTCGTGCCTTACCCGATGCTACCGGGGCTAACATTGTTAAGTTCATATATGAAGAGATCGTTCTGAAGTTTGAATGTCCTAAAGAAATTATAACTGATCGCGGTGCTAACTTTATGTCAAAAGTACTACAACAGTATACAAGCCTTATCCGGACCAAGCATAACTTCACTAGCGCTTTCCATCCCCGCTCTAATGCCAAGTGTGAAAGATTCAACCAGACCTTCAAGAACATGATAATCCGATATGCCCATGGTACAGTATCTAGCTGGGATAATTACGTTGACAAAGCAATTTTTGCATGTAGAATCCGCAAGCATGAAACGACAGGGTACAGCCCATTCTTCCTAACATATGGTGTAGATCCTCAAATCCCAGGTGATATAAGTAAACCATTTATTACCAAACTTACCGAAGAAGACCATGAGTTGTTAGCTGAAAATGCCATGATACATTTGCGTCAGTTAAGAGAAGCAAGACATACTGCTACTGAAGAAATAAAAAACAGTCCATACGAGACAAGGCTAGGTGGGATACTACAATGGGAACAAGATTGACACAAGTGTTTGATGTTGGTGACTTGGTGCTTCTACGCCAGGAGAACAAACGTGGGCTTGAATACAATTGGATGGGTCCCTACAAGGTGATTAACAGAAACTTAGACTTCAATACATACAAGATCGAAGAAGTCGATGGAAGAATATATGGTTCATGGGTACACACTGACAGACTGAAACAAGTTAAGACTATCACACCTGATATTGAAGATTCCTGGTACATTCCCCGTATTACTCGTGCTATAGCCTCTTCGGTCTAACTCTCTACTTCTGGTTACTAGCTACTGTTCTTTATATACGCTTATACTGGTTGATCGAGGTCTATCAACGTTTTGAAGAGGGGGTGTTGTCGCCTAATTGTTATAAAATGTCTTAATAAGGAAACTGATCGCAGCGACTATTATTTTGACGCAGTAAACTACATGTCCTTATCAAGACGCAGCATTCTCCAAGACATATCATTATCATCCAAGTCGCAGTATACATTATCCATTATAGCTAGTTAAATGCTCTGCGGATCATTTGCAAAAAAAACATATAAATATCAATTAGTTGTATTCAATAAAACATGATCTTATTATCTATCTTATATTCCAAAAAGTCTACTCTTTAATTACCTAATCTTTAACTACCCACCAAGAAGGTGACAAAAGTTAGGTAAAATAGATAATATTTATTGAATAAAAGATGAGGAAGCTAAATTCTCTCCGGCGGGGAATTGAACCCCGGTCTCCCGCGTGACAGGCGGGGATACTCACCACTATACTACCGAAGATCTTATGATTGTGTAAATTTCAGAGAAACCAGAGACCAGAACAGGAAATAAATAAATACGAATATAACCAAAGAACAAATATCAAAAGTAAACCAAATATCAAAGTTAATTAAGAGTTAAGAAGATGATGTTTATTTCCATTAAGTTGAGGGGATATTTATATAATACATTTGGTACAATGGAAATAGCGAGAAGTATACATGTGTGGTATAGAAGAAGCTAGAAGAGAACAAACTAGAATATAGCTTTGCATAAGGAAGTATCGAGAAGGAGTGGAATGAGTGTGATACAGAGACTACTGGAAAGTACCAGAATCGCTGGAGTCTGAAGGATTGTCTACAAACCGGGTATCTTGTGTGACCTTTCTACTTGAGCGCTTGCGAGTTGGAATCTTCGGCTTGAACTTACGCTTGTTGGTCCGGGGAGGCACGTGAGGGAACAAGCTTTCCATATATGGCTGACCATCTATTTGGGCATCGACAATTGTAAATTTCGGGATGACCAGAGACAAAATGCGTATAATATAACAGATACAAAATGCCAAATGCTTAACAAGAGTAAATCTCAAAAGAGAACCAACTATCAAAGTAATAAAGTGTTTAAAAGATGATGTTTATTTCTTATTAGGTTGAGGGGATATTTATATTAAATTAAGTACCATAGAATTAACGAGAAGAATAGATCTGTAGCATGGAGGAAGCTAGAATGGAAGGGACTAGAGCAAGTATCATTCATGGTAAGGAAGTATCTGGAAATGATCTTGGTGTTGTGTGGATACTACTGGAAAGTGCCAGAATCGGTAGAGTCAGAAGGATTGTTGACATATTCGGTAGTTAGTGTGACCTTACGCTTTGAGCGTCTCTTGGTTGGGATCTTGGGCCTGAAACGTCGTTTGATTGGTCTATGTGGGACATGGGGAAACAAGGGTTCTTTATATGGCTGAGGTACCATTTCGACATCGACATTACCCCCCTCCAAGCATTGTGTTCGACCCTGAACACTTTGAGATATACGCATAGGAGAGCCAGGAGCAGTATTTGACAAGGTCGGGTTGGAGGGCACAGGAGAAATGGGTGAGGGTGTGGCAGTAGTAGAAACTGGGACGTTTGGTGAAGGAATGACCAAAGGAGACGGACTTAGTGTAGATCCAATAGCAGGAGACATTTGCACATCAGAAGAGGAGTCAAGGATAGAAGAGTTGTTCCGTTGTGCAGATACGGGTGAGGTTATGGTAACCGGAGAAATTACTGGAGGAACCTCATTAAGTACAACATCTTCAGAATATATGGTTTGGTCAACATTATGACTGAACTTCTCAATTTGGGCAGGATCGACACACTCTGTGGCTTCAGTGGGTTGTTCATATTCTGCAGGGTCAATCGGATCAATTGGGTCTACGTCATATTCAGGAATAGTCACAGTGTTGTTTGTACCCGTTGGCTGGGGCAGAACTTGTCCAACTTTTCTCATTGTTTCTCGTGCTTGTCGACGAGTACTTGTGGAGTCATACCAAGGTGTGGAAGGGACATCACCATTAGCGGGAAGTAAGCGATCCACATGTACCAATGACTTCAGAGGCTCACCGGAGACAGTTTGAAGTTTCACTGTTCCATATTCGGGGTACGTTTTTATAACTATAAAGGGTCCTTTAAAGCGTGGCTCTAAACCTAGACGTCCTTCATGTGTTAACATTACAAGGTCACCAACTTCATATGTCTTCTTCTTAATGACAGCATCCCAACGTTCTTTGTCTTGTTCGGCCATAGCTTTCATCTTGAATTCAGCAGCAGCCCTATGTTGACCTAATTCCACCAATTCACGCGACGTGATATCAGCAACAGTTCTTGGGTCCTTGAAAGTTTCTGCATCAATGTACGGGATAGAGATGTCACCGGGGATTCGGGGTTCACGACCATAGGTTAAGTAGAATGGAGAGTAACCGGTCGTGGAGTGTACACGGATTCTACAAGCCCAGAGAGCAGCATTGATAAAGTCATCCCAACGATGTATAGCACCATTCGTGTATTTACGCAACATGTCCTTCAAAACACCGTTGAATCTTTCTACCTTCGCATTGGTTCTAGGGTGATACGCAGAAGTCAGTTTATGGTTAGTCTTGACTTTCTTCATGTATGCTTTCAGTAAACCACTTGTGAAATTAGCTCCTCGATCAGTCAATATTTCTGAAGGGCAACCAAAACGCATCATTATTTCTTCATAGATGAAATCTGCTACAGCTTCAGTCGATGCAACAGGTACCGCACGAGCAATAGGCCAATTCGTAGCATAATCCACAGCAACTAAGATCCAACGATTACCTTTAATGGTTGCGGGTAATTCACCGATAAAGTCTAAGTGCCATCTGTCAAAAGCTGAAGGAACTTTCAACGGATGCATTTCGTCATGATGAAAATTTCCACGTCTACGATTTACTTGGCATCTAGGACAAGACAACAACCAGTTCTTAACATCAGTTCTCATATTGGGCCACCACACACGAGTCGATAGAATCTTCATCATGTTCTTCAGGTTAAAATGTCCGAAAGCTTCATGGATTTTAGAAACGGTATCACCACGAGAAGCAAGGGGCAAGAAGGGCACCAACTTGGTTTTATCACCGTCGATCTGTACTACACGAAAGATCTTATTACCATTCACAACAAATTTGGATTTTTCTTTTGCCAGATGTTCCTTCAATGCGGCATTTTTGATCTTCGAGAAATCTTGTTCGTTTCCAAGGTATAAGAGGGGCCAGTCAGCTTTCATCTCGTCAGATGACCACTTTTTATCCTTCTTCTTTAATCCAGTGGCATACAGATAAGATGGTTCTATTGATTTTTCAGCGTTGTCTTCTGTCGTATCTGGATGTAATCAGGATAATACATCTGGCACACTGTTATTCTTTCCTGGGTTGTACTGAATGTCAGGGGCAAACGATTCCAGTTCCGTGATCCACCTAACCAAACGAGGTGTTGGCTTCTCTTGTGAGCGGAAGTACTTAAGGGGCATGTGGTCTGAATAAACAGTATAGCCAGCAGAGCAACCATCTATAAAGCAGCGCCAGGTTCGAAGAGCATGAATAATACCTAGAAGTTCCCTCTCTTGCGCAGGGTAATTCTTCTCAGCATTAGACAACTTTTTGGATTCAAACGCAATAGGATGCCACTGTTGAGTGGGATCTTCACCAGGTTGTAGCAACACAGCACCAACACCAAAATCGGAAGCATCTGTTTCTATACGGAACGGCTTTGACATATCAGGCAGTTGTAACACCGGAGCAGAAGTTAAGAGGTCTTTGATCTTGTCAAAAGCAGTTTGACAATCGGACGTCCACTTGATGGGGCGTTTCTTGTGCCCAGTTCCACGGGTCAGGTCTGTTAACGGAGCAGCAATAGCGGCAAAGTTCGGCATAAACCTTCGGTAATATTGTGCTAAACCAATGAAAGAACGGACTTCTTGCACATTTGTCAGTGGAGGCCAGGACTTGATGGTGTTGACTTTGGAAGGATCAGGTAAAATACCATCGGCAGTGATCTTGTAACCAACGAAGACTAATTCTCTCTTTCCAAACTCGCACTTTTTCAGATTTCCAACCAACTTAGCTTTGCGTAATAGGTCTAGAACATGCTTCACATGTTTCTGATGTTCTTCTTCCGTCTTGCTGTAGATCAGAATGTCGTCTAGATAAACCAAGGCAAACTTGTCCAGGCAATCACCGAGCACATTGTTCATCAAACTTTGGAAAGTAGGGGGAGCGTTCGTTAAGCCAAAAGGAAGCACCAGGAACTCATATTGTCCGTATCGGGTATTGAAGGCAGTCTTCTCAACGTCATTAGGGTGGATTAATACTTGATGGTAACCACTTTTTAAGTCAAGGCTTGTGAAATGTGACGCACCGTATAAACGATCTAAACATTCGTCTATTCTGGGTAAAGGGTACTTGTTCTTGATGGTAACCTTGTTCAGAGCGCGGTAGTCAATACACATTCGCATCTCACCATTCTTCTTTTTAACAAACAGAACCGGAGCACCCCAAGGAGAGGTACTCGGTCTGATTAAACCTAGAGAAAGCAATTCCTTTAATTGTCGTTGTAGTTCGTCCAACTCAGCAGGGCTCATCTTAAAGGGAGATCTACTGATAGGCTTGGCATCACCAGTGTTGATCACATGCTGTACATTACGATCTGGGGGTAATCCAGGCAATTCGTCCTTGAACACGTCTGCATATTCTTTTACCAGTTTGGTCCAGTCTGTGTCATGTTTCCCAGAGGAGATGCTGAACAATTCAGAATCAGGTTTCCCAGGGTTTTCGATGTTTTTGATACAAACTAAATAACTTATGGCCTGCTGGGTCTTGATAAGGCGATCGGCTTGTTTGTGTGAGATTAGATAGTTTAACTGAGGTAAGGTATAGCAGGCAGGTTGTATATCTTTATTGTTAGGAGATAGATGTACTTCCATTTCATCTTGGCGAAGGGTCCAGATATCGCTAATCCAATCGGGTTGAGCATTGCTTGATTGTAACCAAGATCTACCGAGAATTAGGCCAAACTTGTTCGGAAACACATAAGCAGTAATCAGGTCCTTGTAACCATTCAAGTCAATCTCCATACGTATCTTGTAATCGATTGAGGTAACTTCACCACCAGCAGTTTCCACTTGTCTATTCTTGACAGGAATCAGATGATCAGCCAGACGAGCTATTTTCGGAGACA
>JAIXMH010000292.1:0-12028 GCA_025528865.1 Pilobolus umbonatus
ATTACACATACAGGAACTCTTGGAAAGGTCTTGCAGCCTGAAGCTGTCGAGAGTTTGATAAGAAGAAGATCATCAGTTTTAGTGAATCATCACGACGTCTGCTTGAACGGGTGTATGATGTTTGAGAAGAGAGATGTAGTTGACGTTGATGAGAGTTGTGTCTTCTGTCAGAGTAAAAGATACAATGTGGTGAATGGTTTGTTGAAGCCATCATACAGTCTGAAGATGTTGTCTATTGGTAGACACATAGCAAATATGCTTGTAGACAAGGAGATGGTGGAAAGATTAACAATGGATGAAGAAGTTGCCTTGAATAAGTCTGTCATGACTGACATTCATGATGGATTGGTGTTTAAGTGGTACAGGCAACAGCTCAAGAAACTCCCAGGTGTTATCGACATCTATGTAATGTTATTTGTTGATGGCTTTGTCAATGAGATGAAAGGGAAGAAGTCATATACAATGTTCCATATAAATATCCTAAACGTTGATGCATCGGAAAGGTAAGCACAGATATCTAAACAGCTCAATTATACAGTATTCTTACCTTTCGAAACAGATATGAAGACCATAACATGACTCAACTGGCAATCCTTGGTGCTCCTAAGAAGCCTAAAAACATGGATTCTTTCTTGAAGCCAATAGTTGAAGAACTTCTCGAACTATCCACTAATGGAATGATTGTTGTGAATGGTGAAGAAGTCATTGGTCGTGCCAGAGTTCATTTGATGGGGGCAGCCGGTAATAATAGCACTAGTATCGGTAGTTCCATTTATTCTAACATCCATAGCATAGGTGATATTGTTGCTGTTCAGGAGTTGATGGGTCATGCTGGAGTTACTAGCAAGTATGGGTGTAGGTTGTGTCTCGTCGAGGGTGTTCACAGGGAGAACAGTTCTGCTGGAATGTACTTCGTTCGTACAGACGCTCCTCTTAGAACCTTTGAACAATTCAAAGATGGTGATGTAGTAAGTTTCTGTATTTTGAGATAATATACACATGGTATTGATATTTAATATATAGGAACATGGGTTGAATCGTGTTTCAATCTTCTCTTCTCTCCCGAGCTTCTCTGGTGGTCCTTTCTTTGGACTTGACGAGATGCATCTTCTTGGTGGTGGTGTCGGGAAGATTGTGAATGAGATGGTGTCTTTGGTGTTGAAGAAAGGGACAAGAGACTTCTATTATTTGAACTCTGATAAGACGAAGAACACTTCTGAGTACCCCTTCCATATACCCAAGAACAGCCTTATTTTGATTAACCTCTGCATCGTCGAATCAAGAAAAACTATCCCTGTATCATTTCAAGGTGGATGGGATAGTGTAATTGGTCAAAAAGATGGTGTAAGAATGGTCGATTACATCGACTTTCTCTTGTATGCTGTTCCCACCGTTGTCTGTCCACTTATAGAAGATGAACATGCTAGAAATGCTTTGTTATCCTTGTCAAAAGGTTGTTCTATTGCTTTGCAATGGAATATAACCGAGGAAAAGTTGATAATGATAGAGAAGTAAGTAACAAAAATTTGTATACAATTTTTTTTATTTACTAAAATAAATATTCTCACAGATATATCTATAAATGGTACAGTTACCTGAAGAAGAAGATTGATGAACAAAAGCTGTCTGTTAATGTGTTTACATCCGTAAATCATTACCTTCACCACATGTCCTACATAATCCGATGCCTGGGTCCTCTCCGTTCGTATTCTACTCGACCTCTTGAACGTACAATTGGAAGGTGTAAGAAGATGATAAAGAGCAAGGTTGATAGTGGAGTGAATGCCAGCAACGTTATTGACAGAATGGCCCACCGCAGCTATGTCAATATGTATGCAGATCTGGAAGGTGAGGTAGATATTATTTCCCCTCGTCCTTATGATGATTCGACATTCATGAAGCATCCCTCAGGCGAATATGGATTTCCTCAACTCTGGTCCCCAATTCCCAAACAGCCTTACACTCTGACAAGCACCGGTGTTGATGTGGATCTTTTCGGCTTCGAAGTTCATCATTCTGATGTACTGAATAAGCTGAAAGATTCTACAAGGTTCACGCTGCAGTCGACAATTATGATATTGTGAATAACTCTATCAAGATTGCTGGACGGGCGTGGATCAATCACACTGTGTACTCTTCCATGATGAATCGTAAGTGGGTGGGTGAGTCTAGGTGAGGTAACCATATTATCATGTTTGATGTGGTATATCGTGAGTAAGTATATTCTTATCTAATTTATACAGTTGAAACTTACTAATAAATTATATGTAGCTATAGGAATAGAAGAAACAGAGCCTGGTTTGTGGGTGAGGTTGTTTTCTTCTTTTCTCGTTTCCAAGATAATCAAGAGTACCAGCTTGCGTTTGTCGAGGTGGCCAAGTCACATAACTGTAGCTCACATGATAAATCGATGCCGGTAGTTACTCTCAGACAACCAAACGAAGCACATTCTTTCACTGTAATTGAGACAACCCAAATCACTCATCAAGTAGGTCTGGTGAAATCCCCCACCTCAAGCACCTACAGTGTGATTAGTCCCTACGCACTTTTCACTAAGGATATGTCCCAGTATAAAGGGGTGTTAGAATATCTTTAGTTAACTATACTCTTTACCTCACTTTCCTTCTATTTCTTCTTCAACACACTATATAATAAAATAAATCATCCTCTTCCTTATACTGTTACTCTCATATCCTATTCAACAATAGTTGTTTCATTAATATCAACTACTGCTAATAATATAATATATACCTACTCTGTAATAATATACTTATATGACTATGGTTCTACAAGTATAAAAAGAAATATTATCGGCTTTATGAGTACTCATTTCACTGATGTGAAGGAATGTAGTTGACATGAGGGCATGTGATGAGGTTGGAATGAGAGATGACTACCCATTCTGAAAGTAGAAGAATACAAATGAAAAGAGAAACGATAAGAAGGATATCTAAATTCCTACTATTTATACAGGTATTATTTCTCAGAGAGCTCCCCCATACATTACACACACACTTAGTAATTTTCCTGTGACTGCTTTATTTTATTTATTTATTTTTTTCTCTTTCCCCCCTTTTCAAAACTATTCTATATCCTAACAGCATCAAAACTATATAGAGAACAAGGACAAAAGTTATTAAAGGATATATATGCAGTAGGGGAAACAGTTGGTGTAAGTAGATGACAAGTCATTTGAACCCGATGTGTGTAATGAAAGTGGAATGAGTCGTCATCCCGAGAGACCAACTATTTTTGGAATATGAATATTGATAATATTTGTTTTTAGATATTGTCCAGTACAACAATGGTTATTTATAGAGTACAAGTAAAAGGGAAGTCCTTCGAAAAGAAGATGCGTTAATGAATGTCGCTGATGTGTGGAATGAGTGTTGCAATGAGTAGACATCTGGAGGCATAGACAATTTATACACTATTACAGATTATCATAAATATATATAAATACCCAAAAATTGATTTATACCAGTTGTTGACTTATGGAAGTGCTGAAATAAACAAATGGTGATGGAATGAGGGATAGATAACAATAGGGAGAGTAATAGATTATTGACATATGTACTACCATAAGATTATTGTTTCATAGTACCCATGGGATAGAACAAGAATGATATACTTATTGTGGTGAATCAATACAGTGGAGGTTAAGAGATAGTGATGTGGTGGATATAGAACGATTGATTCAAAGTACGATGATCTCCCATAGCCCAGTGATGAACATCAAAATAATATGGACTGGAAAAAGAGTACACAAGAGATGAACAAAGACGAAAGAACAATTGTCAATAACCTGAGAACTGAATATAACTTAAGGAACAATAATTACTGATGAATAGAAGTGAGATGGCATAGATTATGTCTCTATCGATTATGTTTATCCTGTTACGGTATAGTAAAGATAATGACTTGCTCTAGAGTAGTCCGATGATATTATATGCCTGATTAGGAAATGGATGATTATTCAAATTAGAAAATGTGCTGCACTAAATACATCTGTGTTATTTAATGGACGGATAGGTCCACTCACTGGAACATCTGTCCTTATAAAAGTAATAGAGTAAATAAAATTCAATAAAAACAGCAATAAACATCCACTTTTTTTACTTTCAACGATACCCAGTGCATCATATATATTTGAACTATGTTATATCTACCTTTGAGCACTCTATATTACTTTTCACTTATGACCTGGCCCGTAGCACTTCTACTTATCAAAAAAAGGAGTAATCTAATTGGACAAAAAAATTAAATGGACCCAGTGGTCCATTCTCCTGGCCGATGTCTGAAGTAATCCGCCATAGTGATAAATTTGATATTTTGGATAACGATAAGGATACTAACACCGAAAAGATCCTCATGGGCTCCGATCTATTACCCAAATTATCAATTTATTAAAATAACGTGGCCTTTAAATATAAAGGCAGTGCCAAACAACAGGATGATTCTATTAATGACTCAAGGTATGAACCAAATGTATCATTAGCCGGTACAAAAAAAGAACAAAAGGCATTTACTATGGCACTACAACCATATGTTGATTCTAATAAGAATCTTAGTAAACATGAACTATGTAATGTTCCAGATGCTGTTCTTCATTTTCCTACTCCTCCTGATGTTGTAATTAAAATAAGACAATATTCGATTCCATATACCGTACAACCTAAGGTTATGGAAATTGTCAATCAATGGCTAAATGATGGTATCATTATTCCAGCTATATCTTCTGCATGGAACTTGCCAATGAGCAACGATTACTATTAGGATATAAAGAATATTATAATAGAAATTAAATAAATATGCTAATTAATTATTAATTATATCAATTTATTTTAATTTAGTAATTAATATTTCATAATAAATTAATAGACGAAAATAAATTATTTTTAGTTTAATATTTGTTGAATCTTCTGCAAGTACTTCCTCTTAATCAATTTCATTTCATTTTGGTCAGATTGTCAGATTCAATAATTTTTTTTTCTTTCAAAAAATTAAATAAAAAAAGCACTTTGTAAGTTTTGATAACTTACAATTAATGTGGTATTAAACGATGCTCAATAACGGTAGTTCAGAAGAAGAATCTAGATGGTTCAAAGACTGATAAGATTCGTGTTTGTTTAGACCCTAGAATGCTAAACAAACATTTACCTGTCCTATCAATGGCTTTACCATTATTACCATCCATATTTCAGAATATGACAAATGCTAAAGTATTTACGACACTAGATCTTAAATCTGCATTTAATCAGTTTCCTGTTAATGAGGCTGATAGACATAAAACAACATTTACTGCTCCTGATGGGTTGCAATATATGTTCAAAGGCGCTCCATTTGGAATATCAAGCATTAGTCAGCTATTCCAAAGGGTAATGTCTACATTATTCAAAGATCTGTCCTACGTTGATTGCTTTGTAGATGATGTATGCATACATAGCCTAACTATGAAAGCTCACTTCTTTCATGTTAAGAATGTGATTGAGATACTTACTAAAGCTAATCTCAGGCTTAATTTTGATAAATGCTTTTTCGCTAGATCAGCTGTTTATCTACTTGGTTATTCTATATCTGCAGAAGGCAAAAGAGTTGACTGCAGAAAATTAACCAATATCATGGAATGGCCTCAACCAGAAACTTCCAAACAAATAATGAGTTTCTTGGGTGTGGTGAACTTATTTCGTGATCATGCTCCAAATGCTGCCCTATTAATGGGACCGTTAGACAATCTAAGAAAACATGATGATCTTAAAATTGGACCATTTGTTTGGACTGATGTACATCAAGTGCACTTTGACTCTATTAAGAAAGTCTTAGCATCGGATGTATGTTTAAGTCACCCAGATCTGTCTCACCCTTTCAGCATAGCTACTGATGCATCTGATTATAGCATAGGCTGTTGTTTATATCAAGAGTTTATTGTTACAGACAAAATTAGTGGTGAAACCTCTAAGGTTATTAAATTGTTGTAGAATAGGAACTATTCAGGCAGTTAAGCATATACAAATAGTATGTACTCCGGCGTATAATGATAAATAAGGATATTAAGTGTGACAGCATGTCTACTGATCACAAACAATAAGTGATAATCCATAATTCTTATACATCTCCATACTGGCTTTATATTTACCTCAACCAAGTGAGTTGATAACTCCTATACTTCCATATCAGTTACGGGATTCATTCTTAATTATAGTGAATCAATAACCATGACCAATGATCTAAATTCTCCCACACATCCTGTACTCGCCTATCCTAATCATTCTTATCCTCCATCATCTATAGGTTCATTTCACAGTTACTCATCCATAAGCCATCTTAAAGAACATGTGGAATCATCTGTCATGTCCTTGTCGCTTATTCAAACAAGACAAGGAAACATATAAATACAACAATCATCTCAAGAGATTAAACGGGGTCTTTTCCTGACAGAAGATACTTTTATTATTACCTTTATTCTCACAATAAATACTAGTCTCAAAAAGTATTCCTTGCTGTCTCTATTATCTATTTCATACATTTATACTCTTTATTAAATCCCATTATATTTCATAAATACATTGGTTTCATGGCTAGGGCTTTATCTAAGTCTGAAAAGCTATATAGTGTAACTATGAGAGAACTCTTAGGAGTTATATATGCTCTCAAACAATTCCATAAGTTTTTATGGGGTACTCAGTTCACACTGTATACGGATCACAAAGCACTATGTTATATACATAGTCAAAAGAATGCAAATACTATGCTCATTAAATGGCTTGATACACTCCTTGATTACAATTTTACGGTTGTACATATTAAAGGATTAGACAATGTTATCAGTGATCGTTTGTCCAGGTGTTTTCCTCCTCGGAATAATGAAGAAGAGGAGATCAAAACGAAAAAGAAACTGAGAACTATCTCATTATCTATCGCTGGTGATAATAGGGCACATTCGGATGATATTAACCTCATCAAAAAAACAAAGTCTACTCCTATTACCCAAAATAATGTTATCCATGAAGCTTTTCATGATAACACTTACAACAATGCCAATTTATTCTATGTACAAAGTGCTCAAACACTTCATAATGACTATATTATTCCTCCGGAGAGTGAGCGAAAGGCATTGTTGGATGATGCACAACATCAAATAGGTCACTATGGCGCAGAACAGATAGGGAAAAGACTTCATTTAGAAGGAATTCACTGGCCCAATCTAATAAATTCTGCTGTCGACCATGTTAAAAAGTGTCCTCCATGTCAAAGACATAATATTACTAAAAGAGGATACCATGCATCTCGGCCTATCTATAGCTACTATGTAGGAGATCATTATGCTATTATTCTTGGTGGTCCTATTACCCCAGAACCTACTGCTAGAGGTAATAAATACTTTATGGTCGTAGTAGATGTATGCACTAGGTTTACCATGCTTAGAGCATTACCTAATAAAGAAGCAATAACCATTAGAGATGCTTTAGTTGAATTATTCAGCATAGTTGGCTACCCAACCCGTTTACAGTCTGATAATGGTACTGTATTCAAGAATACTTTGATGACAGAACTTGCTGATGCTATGGGTATTGATCATAGGTTCATAACTCCCTTGCACGCATCTGCCAATGGACTCAGTGAACGTAAAGTGCAAGAAGTAAAAAAACTTCTCTCCAAAGCCACTAATGGCACTGCACATGAATGGGATGCTTGCTTAGCTAATGTACAGTTAGCAATGAATAATAGAATATCTAAAAGGTTGAATACAACACCCTTCTCGTTGATGTTTGCTAGAAAAATGAACGATGTTCATGGCTTCAAATCCGATAAAGAAAGATTTGACGGCACTAGTAATAAAGAATCTCCAAGAATGTCACATGAGGAACTCATGAAACGCATTGACTACATGCATGACATTGTATTTCCTGCCATCAATGATAGAACGGATGAACAAATAGAACTTGAGAAAGCAAGGTTTAATAGTAGACATAAAATTGTCGAGTATACTCCAGGTACCCACGTCATGGTCCGTATTCCTAATAAGGAAGGACAATTAAATGATGTGTTTGAAGGTCCTTATACTGTTATTCGTAAAAATCAAGGTAACGCTTATGTTCTTCGTGACCAAATGAAGTGTTTTAGTAATATTATATATGATAGAGTGATGGGGACGTGTATAAGTCAATGACTATCAACTAAGATTCTTTATTAAAAGAGAGGGAGAAGAACTATCCAAGATCTTATTACTTGCTATAATATATCACTACGGATGAATGAGTAGTTGTAATGGCACCAATTGTCGATGAATTGGCAGTTTTATACGCAGTCAATTAGGCTGTAGAATTAAAAATAATTAGTGGTTTTGAGACAAGAAGACGCAATGTTTGGTTGGAATTCCGTCAAAGTGGTGTCAAAATGCTCCCGTCTGGTGTTTATACCACAATGTAATTGGGAGTCTCGGCCTTCTTTCACTCGTTTACCCGCGATTGTAAGCCAATAGAATAAACAATTGGTAGTCTCTATGGTGTACTCAATTGGTGTATGTAACGACCTTTTAACAGAAATATACCGCTGTATTGTATCTCAATTCAATCATTATTAAATAGGAACACAAAAAGTCATAATTATTATGAGAATAATTTTTTTTATTTATTAATAGAATCAAATAAACTATGGACGAGAAATGAAATAAGGATAAACATTAAATAACCATGAACTGAAGCATTTGATTATTGGGCCACTTTCAGTGATCATTGATAGACAGTTATCTATAAGTGGAACACAGTAAAAAATGAGATCAATGAATACTAGAGACGACGATAGTTATGATGATTACCTCGATACAGTTATATGTGGGCATTCCTATAATAAATAGGGGATGGATGCTTTTATTTGTATACATTACCTTAATATACTCATTGTACTAGTAATATAGAAGAACAGGGGTCAGATTACTGTGTATATCTATTATATTCCAATAGTAAATGTTACCTTTTATCTGGAACCAGGGGGTGTAGAACAGCACACCTAAGATAGAAGAGAAAATAGATGTTAGAGTCTTTTCACCCTTATGGTTTTATCATACTAACTTATACACATGGGAACAACCAAGCTAGACATGCCTAGAAAAGAAGAATGTTAATAATGGGGACAAGGAGACATTTCAAATCTTATTACCTCTCATTATAAAATCATACCCTCATTAGCCAACTAGCATGTACATGTACACTATATGAACGGCAGTAATTAATAATCTTGTAACATAAATATAAAGACAAAGCACATATTCCATGGACTTACAGGATTAACAACAAAAGAGATAGAAAAAGAAGAGGGAATAAAAAATTTTTTTGTTTATTTTATTTAGAAATAAGAGAAGCACAGTTTGAACTCCACAAAGATCTTCTATTTATATATACAATTAGTGTCTGACAGAAGTACAATGCACAAAAATGATTTACCTTCTATTGTCTGGCATTAGACAACCTCTGTTCAATAAAATAATGATAGAATAATATAATTAGTATAAATAGAGGTATTGTATTCATTGTAGCTTACCGCTTCTCTTCTTCTCTGCACCTGCCTCTCACTCTTCATGGCTTCTTGGAGCAGGGTTCGAGCAGCCCATTCCTTCTTACAATGGTAAATAGGATACCCAAAGGTGGCTATTACTCCCTCAAGTTTGAGAGAGTAATAGGCTTGATGACGATCAGGTATCTCACCCCAGTAGGTTGCCATTACACCTTGTTGTTTCATGACAACTCTACATTGTCTTGTCATTGCATGGAATTGCTTTCGTACAAAATCCTTGGTCTCCTCCCTAATCTCTCTACCTCCATTATCGAGTTTGTAGAGATAGGCAATCAGCGCATTTAGCCTGACTGCAGGGGTTGGAGACCTATTTGTACGAGTGGGTACAAATCCACGCAAGGCTTCCTCAAGGGTTGGTGGGATGTCCCTTATACCTCGAAAATCAGGGAATGTCACCAGTCTAGTGACCTCCCTCTCATCTCTAATGATGTCCAGCCCTATTAAAACATTTTAGAAACTACATTGTTATAAATTGTAAAATAACATACCTCTTGTGTCTTGTACAAGCATCCCATCAATGGTTGGTGGCTGTACACCCACACCGAGTTGCTCCATGATGAGATTCATACCTTGCTCAATGGCTGTCAGTCTTCGAGATACAGAATCCTCGTTGTCGGAAGCATTGCTATTGTTATTGTTGTTATTGTAATTGTTCATGATGGGTTATTCAGAGGAATCAGAAGGAGATATGGATTGATTAATCCATTATGTTCTTAAATAATTGAATTTATAACAGAATCTGACATTATTACTATTTTTAGATTATGTATTGATGAACCGTATTGGAATTAAATGTGACAAGTATTGATATGAACATTATAAATTATGATATTAATTAGGAGTACTATGAAATAGATACTCTATCAATTAATAGGTTAAATACTAGTTATACTACCTGTAAACATACCCTTTAATATTGTTTTAAAGCATGTATGATCATTGTTCTTAGTGGAGTCTTAATAATAAAATCCTTATTAGGAATATATAAATCTTTAACATGCTGTATCCCATCAACAGATTATCTATTTGAATAATAAAATATCCTTATACAAAGATCAAACGGAATTAACATCTTTATCACTATACACATTCTACTAGCATTAAACACATCAAATACCTATACCTGACTTATCCCATATATACCCAGACGTTGTTTAATTCTTTACTCAGTTTGGGAACATTCAGAATTCAACTTCATTGATCTGGGAATCCAATTGACAGGTAACGTTATCTCAAATTTAACAATTCGAATATGTCATAATCTGGTATACTACGGGATAACTGATAAATATATGAGTATATTCAACCTCAAACATCAAAGACAAAGTGTAAAGGTGACTAATGATTGGAACAGACCAATAGAAATATTTATTATTTTTTCTTATTACAAAATGAATGAGAGTATGTTATACGAAGAATTGAATTTTAAACTTAACTGTATGTGTGAACCGACAAGGTCCAATTACGGATGTCAATAGAGGGGAACAACCTATCCAGAGTCAACAATAAAGAATGTGGGATGGGACCGTGAGGATGATCTGATCTGGGATGAATACATATAAGTCATCTAATGAACCGTAGCCCATCCATTGGTACTTTTGTTACTCGGAATGGTGTGTTTAAAGAAGTATTAATTGGAAAGATGTATTGGAGGATTTAAATATTAATCATTACTGAATCTGTATGAAAGTAGCTTATATTGAGCGAATCAATATACTTATAGCATCGATTTCTAAATTATTTCCTTATTAGTTATATATACTCAGATGTTGACACTTGTATGGATATGAGATCGTCGCTTTAGGTAATACAATTTAAGGCACCATAAAATGACAGTTGGGATGGAACGGCTTCTAGAAAACACAAAAACAGTCCTGTCGTTTTGAGCTCATGAATAAAAGAAACCAAATGTCAAAAAATACTTGGTTCCTCCTTCTTATTTTTTTTCTACTTTTACGCATTTCACGTTGATTCTTTCTAAAATGTTCAACCAATACAAAAAACAAAAAACTACTGATGTTACGAGAGACCAATCATTTGAATGCGACAAGTGTCCCATGGTATTTCAGTCAGCCAAGTCCAGAACAAATCATAAACGCTCTCATACAGCAATGGAACTGGCAGAAGAAGTGTGTACCTCTGAGCTTTCTGTTGATTCAGCTAGTACAAGTACAACTAGGGTGCCAATGGAAGCAGTAGATGATTGTGATGAAGGTATATACCATATAGTATCAATGATTTTATATAATAAATATACTTTGTACTTACCTGTAACCATTAGCAGAATCAACTTTTGATCCATTCGTCAAAAGAAGTTATAAGACCTCTTGCAACTATAATGATGATATCCCCGGACATGTATACGAACAGAACGTTATAACCGATAATTCCTTCACCAAGTCCGAACTACTCAGTATTTACATCTCTGATCTCGCATCTGTATTTGGTTTGTCAA
>JAIXMH010000293.1:0-11941 GCA_025528865.1 Pilobolus umbonatus
TTCATAGCAAGAGATAGATCATCTGAAAAGGAGACAGGTTATCACAATTTACTGTCGTAATGTAGAACAGAGATATATACCATACATAAGAGATGAGCCTGGAAGAGGGGAAAAAGACACTGGCACTTCATTGTATAAGGTAGCACTACAAAAAGATCTGGTGTAAGTAACCAGCTCACATTGTTTGTTGTTTACGCTACTTACAGGTGTACTTCATGGTTATCAGTGGAATTCTGTTAGGAAAAAGTCAGTACACCTCATTGCCTACTCACTAATGAATTTGGGGTAAAGAAGGGGGAGTTGAAATTAAAAAATATTTTTTTTCTTTTATAAATAAATAAATTCATTTAACACCCAAATAGGGGAATTGAAAAATGGATAGAAATATTAAAGGTGCCGTATTTACAACAAATTGCAATATTTCCAACCTATTTGCACAGGTTTTTATTTTGGGATTTTTCAGAGGTTACCAAACTTCCCAAAATACAATGAAAAATCCATTTTCTTTACTTCAAATTTCAACGACTTCATATATATAACTATACCCACCGTATATCTCATTCTGAACACTATATTAATACTTTGATATTTTGGCAGTGATATTGTCATGTCCCCCCATATTCATATAGTTTATTACAATTGGTTTCTTGGTTACAAATCAACTAGTACCACGGAATCAACGTGGTGATCGCGAATTTCCGCGGTAATCTCAGGCATAGTGCTACTGAAGTGAAAGTGAAGAAGAGGAGATATTCGGAAAATGAAATAAATAAAAAATAAATAATCTGTCCGGGCAAGTCATTGATATAAATGGACATGATTAATTGATAGAGCATTTGAACAGCTCACAATTTGGCATTTCTATTTCGAAATTGAAATACAAATTGTAAAAGAGCTATAAAATATATTATACATCCATTTTTATACTTTAAACAGTACCAAGACATATAAAAGAACCTCAAGAACAACATACCTCATTTTCAGCATTCGAATCAAATCTTTGTGTATTGACATTAACTTTGTCATTTCAACTGCTCATAAGCAGTACGATTCGATTGGCCAGCTATCTTTTAAAAACTCTATTTCCAATCGAATATTAGTTCAGGCCATTCTCGTAGGTCCAAATCTTTCATAGTGTAAGTGTAAAGAAATAACATTGCTTTCTCTATTTTATAATGGTGAAAGAATGAAGATAAAAATAAGAAGGAATGGGTGCCATCCGTATAATATACCTGTTTTCAATCCCAAAATATTAACTTCAGGCCATATATCATTAATGGACACTCGATAATTAAATCCTTGAGAATTAATTTGCTGTTAATTCGAATGTGTCAAAAAGTCGGGACTAAGCAAGTATATCAAAATTGCCTATATTGTTTGTTCCTTATAAAAAAGACCAAGATCCCTTGTTTTTTAGTGAGATCTTGACTATATACATTCATAAGCCACTAATATAAAAAAACTTTACATACGGAGATTCAATCATATAAATTGTAGTAATGGCTGAATCTTATTAGTACTTCAATCCTGCTAAAAAACTAGATAAAAATAATCGAAATAGGAATGTCCATAGAACTGTCAATTTCAACATTATCACTGCACTCTCAAGCACAAATATATGTAGAATAACTACATCTATCATCTAATACCAAAAAAAGTGATGCATCATGCAATTTTGATTTTTCATTCAATTCCTCTAAACCTGACTCATATTTTTAATAAATATGATTGGCCGGAAAAATCTGTTTGATGTTATAATGTTAACTATTAACATAAACCGATAATATTTATAGTAGAGTGTGATGAGGACTTTGGTAATAAAAATGTTATAAATGTAAAAAGACGAAGAAGTAATGAGACTCTGTGTACTCTTTAATTAGGTGCAAAATGCGAGAGAGAGCTCATTATTAAAAGAAGACCCTTTTTATATGGGCTCGAATGATCGGTTGTGTAATTTTTCGTATAACATTAATATTAAATTAGTCCTTTAAAGAGCGTTATTACATACGAATCTTATATAATAAGGAGCAAATACGACATGTGAGCTTTAAATTTGAAGTGCAATATTGGGAAAAAAAAGCCCGGTAAGAAGATTCACTAAAAAAAAGCTTCGACTGATTTTTTATTTAGACTCAGACCTTAAATTTTTTTATAAATGTGTCACCTTTCTTAATTGGTTATTTAGACATAAGAATATAAAATATGAAATATGATTGCTTTATCTTCTTTTTATTTAAAGTCAGAGAAAAAGTTAATAAAAATTACTAATTGTTCTAATAATATATAATTGATCTTAGCGAAGTCAGAAAAAGGATGGGTAGGGTGGGAATCATATTTCTTATTTTATATTCTTATGTCTAAATAACCAATTCAAGTGTCGAATGAAAATTCTACTAGAATTGAGTGAGACACTCGAATATAAAATAAGAAATATGATTGCTAATCCAGAGTAAATAGTAATAACCAGTTAAAGATTCATATTGGCATCATAGAATACATCTTCATCAGAGTCTTGATCCAGTTGTAAAAGAGTATTTGTGAAATCAAATGAAGACAAGTGTTCTCTTCGATAATGGTTTTCAAAAGTAGTTGACGAAGCCCAATTTCCCATGGTAACTATATCTTCCTTAGGAATACCTGATTGTAAAGCCAAGGAAGAGGCTACGGAGCGTAAAGATACTCGCTTTTCTGTTGTAGAAAGTTTGATAAGTTTTGACATCCATGACTGAATTGTTCTTGTACTAAGTTCTTTGTGTGGTTGAAGGGAGTGGAGGAATAAGCTTGCCACCGAAGATTGAGGACGTTGAGAATTCATTGTCAGAAAAGTTTGTACGGGACAAAGCCTTGGATCGGCATGAGCCTTCACAGAAAAAGATTTGATGATATGGTGACGACCACGTTTTTCTTTGGGATTATGCACTTCAAATAGAAGGAGTTGTTGGTCCGTAGAAACAGAAACAGAGGAATAAGAAATCCGATGTAAATCTGATGGTCGGAGAAAGCAAGTAAAACCTAAAAGAAACGCTAGCTTATTTTGCAAAGTAGCAAAAGAGGGATTAGAGAGATTTGTCAAATAATCTATGCTAGGCTGCAAGCTGATAGTAGGTCGGTGAAGCCTAATTGGAGGTGCGTTCTTGAGTAATGTAGTGATGAAAGAATTGATGTCGTCATTCAAACGGATAGCGATGTATCCATACAGCATAGTGATAGCAGATACAAGCCACACATCAATTACAACCCAGAATCCGGTTCTCTGGTAATAGCCTGAGTTCCAATAACAGATGATAAGGACAATCTAAATCAGATAACACTCTAATCGTAACTGATTGTACTAACAGCGTGAGAGATCCTTTTACATAACCATGTAATAAAGGCTCACACGATAAGGTACTGCTTATGAGCAATCACTGATAATAGATTACCATCCTAATTGTCGTATTTACCCTTATAAATGATCGTATGTGATAACGTACTTTAGATTAGTATACACTATGAAAGATTTGGACGGACGAAAATCGGCCAGACCAGATGGTTGGTAGGTAAAAGTCCGGTCATTTGGACGACAAACAACGTATGTAATTTATCTGCCAGGCAGATCTCATCCTACTTTCTTCGGTAAGAGATAAGTCTTTCTATTGGTGGGGTCCCGTGACTTTTGACCGGACAGAAGGCTCATGTATACCTTTATCATTGGATACATTCATCTCATACATACAGTTACTATTGGATGGATTCATTAGATATATTATAGGATAGACGATATTATTATGGTTATAATTGAATGCAATGCATAACAAATGTATTTTATTATGAATAGAATAAAGGATTGTATTGAACTAAGCTATTATTAATGAATTGAAGAGCTAAATATTGAATGTATTGTGCACCGTGAAGCATAAGAAGCATCTTGAACATTGACATTGGAAAAGGATAGAGGTAAAAAGCATGGGTTGTTGCAGTCTATGGAAGCAATACACATCAGTTGCTGTACAATAGAGAGGATGTTCTACATAGAATGGCTCGACTATACTATACTATAAAGAAATACTATTAGTAACTGGATAATATAGATTACAAGGATACTACTTACATTTCACTTCTTAATTCCTGTTGATGCAACTAATAAAAGAGATAACGTAAGTACAATGTAAGCTAGTTAACCTATGAGATACATACCACACACAAGAAAGGACCCTCGTATACAGGGGAGACGAGCCTTAATAGAATAGAACTACAAGCAGAAGAAGTATGAGTAAATGGATCATGAGTATGTTATATCAACTTCTTACATATACACTTATAGTATCCGATGAAGCACCTAGTAATAGATAAACATTAATACATTGTACTGCTATAACATAGACTAAAGATCATACCATACATAAGGGAAAAACTGGATGGAAGAGATAACAGAAAATGGTGCATGCCAGGGACTATCTAGATAAAAGTATAAGTGGTCCATCCATGTGGATATTCTCTATCTAGTAGCTTACTATTGTTTCTCTTGATCAGCAGTAGATGTCTATTTAGAAGAAGTTAGTACACTACACAACATGGGCATCATACACGAATAAGTACCGGATAGATTATGTAGCAGGTCTTGGATCATATACCATAGCAATACACAAAGTCACTTTACCATATGGGATATAACTAGATAGTATAAATATAAGCATCATAGTAGACAATCCTATCATCATATATTACCAGTACACAACAAAAGATAACAGGGAAAAAGGGTGTGTGAATTTATGTGCAGTTAAATTCAATGGATGTCAAAAAGTAGGCAGCGAGAGTATATCAAAATTGATTATAATCTTTATTCCTTATAAAAAAGACCAAGATCCCTTGTTCTTCAGTCATATTCTAACTATATACACTACTAAGCCACTATATCAACATTGATATACTGAGATTCAATATTGGGATTGACAAGTAACCAGATGATATCCTATTAGTACTTCACTTTTAAATTTTAGTTGAGCATATTAGAGTTTGTATTGGATGGACACTTTGGTTATGGACTATGTACATCATTTATCTGAGACAGAAGGGGTTGTTCTTTTAAAGCTAATCATATATATAACTGATTGGGATTGATAGAGTCCAAGTGATGGTATTCAACAATCTGTGGAATTCCAATAACTTACTGAGGTGCTTTATTTTAACTTTTTCTCTGTATATGATCTGGATAGTCATGTTTAATGAGATTGCTGTATCACTTGGATGTTTTTCTGAAGCGAAGAAGCTGTTGATGGCTGACTAAATATATAAGATTATACATAGTGATTGGTAATACTATTTCAACACAGTTATATGCTATCTTTATCTTGATTGATTGTCTTTAAGTGGGTAATACCTTGAGCTCACCACACATAATATTCTACAATATACAAATAGATGCTTTTGGGACGGGGCATAATAATAACACCCTTGTAAAGTTCTTTTTTATTCTTTTCTTTCCATCTTCTCTTTCTTTTGTTTATCTAATAATGACTATTCTTGAATATAATAAAGACTGTAATTACGGTGCCTGAGCAGTGGATAGAAAGAAGGTAATGACCTTCATCTTCGATATGACAGTAATATAGGTAACCAACACTCTGAATCAATACTAACATAAAATGTACCAACACATAGTATAAATAGAGACTCTTCTATGTAGTCAAACAAGGTGCTCTACTTATATCTACTAAGATCAGTATATACTCTTTCTGACTGTTACTCTCATTCCATCTGGTGTCTCTCTGAATATTTATATTCTGGCTTTTATTATCTCTCTTTGTGATGTATCCTCTATTCTTCTACTAGTGTATTCTCTTCATTGGTTATCTATCTGGAATGCTCTTTTTGACTATTTTTAATGCTTATATTCTTGTATTTATGTTACTCAGTTTTGGCTTAAGGGTTGTCTGTATTCTGTTCTCTATGTTTCTTGTTTTATGGTGTTCTCGGTCAAAGTGTATACGTAATATACCCAAGAATAATCCTTTATTATCATACTCCTAGTTTTATTATCTTGTATTGATACTCTCCACGATAAAGTACCTTGTGTTGTCTCCTATGATGTATGAATAGGTGTTGCTCTTGTACTTATGATTGCATGATGACCGTTTTGTGTAGTAGGCTGACTTTCTCTTATTAGATATCCTACTTGTAATTAAGAAGTTGTAAGTAACAGATACAACATATAATGAACTCAATACTTATACTTTTATCCATTGATAGTGTATCCATTAACAGCCCAGCAACATTCCTCTACCTTTATCATCAACTGGATATCTCATATATGGTATGTAATTTATTCCATGTCATAGCAATACATGACATTAACTTCCCTTTGCTGATAGGTGTCCTATCTTCTGTATGAATTACATATGTAAGTACATGAAATAACATAAAGACAATACAATTACTCATACTATTTCTATCTTTAGTTCTATTCTATGTAACCCAGTAACTACTGTATATGATGCTTTATTGTTTGTGGTATGTATCCTATATTTTGTCTGGTATACAGTATGCTAACTGGGTTCTTTCTATTAGATGGATATCTATGAGTAAATAGGAGTAGATGTAAGTAGTTGCCGTGTGGTATATATATGCTGTTTACTAATACAACTTCTTTATTATATACTATAATCAATACAGCTTAATGAATACCATTATTTCTCTCTGTAACAATGTACACTGCTTGCCATTTCTATCTGATACAACATACAATGCTTTTTCCCCTCATCTATCTCTATCTCTCTCAACATACAATGATCACAATGCTTCTTATACTCTATGGTGATTCCATAGGTGAAATAACCAGTTTTATATTCATTACAATAGCTTTCTTCAGTGCAATAGTTTATTCTATTCATAATAAAATACATTTGATATCCATTACATACAATAATAACCAAAATAACAACGTCTATATATCGATTTATGATATGTATCTGTCCAATAGTAACTGTGTATATGATTAGCATGTATCCAATAGAGACTGTATATATGAATCGTTCGTCCGAGTTAATGTCACGTGATTAAAAATTGCCGGTCCGAAGTATTACAACTGATAACATCCCGTCCGTTAAATCGTTAGATTCGTATACGTCCTGAAAAGTCGGACTATTCCGCCTGAATCAGTCGTTCTGTCCGTTATTAGTTGTTTAAATCTTTCATAGTGTGACCGAGCGAAAAAGAAGATCAATTATATATTATTAGAACAATTAGTAATTTTTATTAACTTTTTCGCTGACTTTAAATAAAAAGAAGATAGAGCAATCATATTTCTTATTTTATATTCGAGTGTCTCATCAATTCTAGTGGAATTTTCATTCGACACTTGAATAGGTGGTTATAAGTTTTGTATGTAAGGCAGTTGTTATTTAAGTGGTAGGTAAAAAATATATCGTTTATTGAATAAAAGATAGTTTTTACAAAGGGTTAAGTTATGATTAATAATAAGAAGTATGACAGCTTCTTAGTCAGATAATGTATAGAGTGTATATATTATAAAGCAACTAACATATACACTCTATACATTATCTGACTAAGAAGCTGTCATACTTCTTATTATTAATCATAACTTAGCCCTTTGTAAAAACATATAAATACCCATTATCTTTTATTCAATAAACATCATCTATTTTACCTATCACTTAAATAACAAGTAACTTACATTCAAACTTATAACCACCTATTAAGAAAAAGTGACACAAATACAAAAAAGGTTTTCGAAAAAACATCCTGAAAATTAATCATTAAGAAAGCTAAATTAACTAATTTTGGAGAAGCTGGGCGTCGATCCCAGTGCCTCTCGCATGCTAAGCGAGCGCTCTACCATTTGAGCTACATCCCCATTCTCTTTCTTGTAATTTAGGCGGTAGACAGAGACACAGAGTAGACGAGATTAAGTTGAATAACAGCAGTGACTTTTATATAATTTAGAAGTCCAATGGCAAATAAAAGTAATAAGAGATTTCAGTTGAAGAGTAGTAAGTTAATGAGTTTATTTCCTATGCAAATCAATGCATATTTATATGTTTTTGAATATGAAATATAAGATGATTTTGATACAAGTTGATGAGTAATAGAATATGATAATGACTGCATAGAAATGGATAGAATGATGTGATATAGAATAGAATAGTACAATAGGATAGAATAATATGATAATGGATAAATATAACGATGGAAGTTGTGATTGCACAAGGAAGAATATTCGAGTAGAAGAAGACCAAAAGAAATGATTATGAAGGAATAGCATCATATGAAGAATATGAACATATGCAGATTAAGGGAAGCATGTTCATAAGCATGGCTAACATAAACAGTATCATTGTGTGATCTTTCTTCTTGAACGCCTATTGGCTGGTATTTTTGGCTTGAATTTTCTCTTGTTGATTCTCACAGGCACATGTGGCCACAAGGGTTCCTTATTGAGCTTCACCCCTTCAGGCACACCGACATTACCCCCCTCTAAGACTTGTGTTCGACCCGGAACACTTATAGGCATAGCCACAGGTACAGACAGAGGAAGAGAGATAGGAGCAGGAACCAGAGGAACATCAACCGTAGCTGAATCAGGCATATCATTCAGGGAAGGGGTAGGAGGAGACACAAACAAAGATGACATAGGTGACATAGATACAGGCTGTTCTAGAGGGGTGGACATTTCGGGAGCAGAAGGGAGACTTGACATATCAGAAAGAGTGCGGACCATAGGCATATTAGGAGAGTCATGAATAGAAGGCATAGATATGTTAGAAGAACTGTGTACAGATGTTATAGGCGGATCAATTCTTGGAGAGGTAATTACTTGAGAAGACACTATTGGAGAGGAATCATTATCAATCATAGGGGCATAATCGGCAGCAGATTCAAGTGGATCAATAGGGTCAACGTCATAATTGGGCAGGGCCACTTCGGGAGTAGAATTATTGGACATAACATAAGGGGTAGTAGCAGGCATATCATTGTTTACTTCTTTCATAACTTCTCTAACCTTTCTTCTTTCAGCAGTTGGGTCATACCATGGCTCAGCAGGAGTATTACCATTGGCGGCAAGCAGACGATCAACATGTATAAGGGACTTCAAGGGTTCACCAGCAACAGTATGAAGTTTTACAGTTCCATATTCAGGGAAGACTTGAACAACAACAAAGGGTCCTTTGAACCTAGGTTCTAATCCAAAACGACCTTCGTGAGTCAGCATCACCATATCACCAACCTCATAAGTCTTCTTCTTTATTTTGGCATCCCAACGTTCTTTATCTTTTTCAGCCATTGCCTTCATTCTGAATTCGGCTGCAGCACGGTGTTGACCTAATTCAGCGAGTTCACGAGAGGTAATATCAGCAATGGTACGAGGATCCTTTAGACTTTCTTTATTAATGTATGGAATAGCTGTATCACCGGGAATTCTGGGTTCACGACCATACGTCAGGAAGAACGGAGAGTAACCAGTTGTAGCATGCACACGAATACGACAAGCCCAAAGGGCAGCATTGACGAAATCGTCCCACCTATGAATTGCACCATTGGCATACTTTCGAAGCATATCCTTGAGTACACCATTGAAACGTTCCACCTTAGCATTGGTACGGGGGTGATAGGCTGAAGTTAACTTGTGATTCATCTTGACTCTTTTGGAATAGGCTTTCAACAAACCACTTGTGAAGTTTGCACCACGATCAGTTAGTATCTCTACAGGACAACCAAATCTCATCATGATCTCTTCGTATATGAAATCAGCCACAGCTTCAGTGGATGCAACCGGGAGGGCACGAGCAATAGGCCAGTTTGTAGCATAGTCAACCGCCACAAGTAACCAACGATTACCGTTTAAAGTTGTAGGTAATTCACCAATGAAATCAAGATGCCATCTTTCAAAAGCGGAAGGGACCTTCAGTGGATGCATTTCATCATTATGGAAGTTACCACGTCTTCTATTCACTTGACACCGAGGACACACAGCTAACCATTCCTTGACATCAGAACGGATGGTCGGCCACCAAGCACGAGGAGTAAGGATCTTCATCATATTGGGAAAGTTAAAATGACCGAAGGCTTCATGAAAACCAGCTACTGTTTCACCACGGGAAGCAAGAGGAACAAATGGAACGAGCTTGACAACCTTCTTATCATCACCAATAGACACCTTTCGGAATACCTTATTGCCATCAATCACAAAGTTCTGTTTTTCTTTTTCTAGGTGATCTCTCAGAGCGATGTTAGACAACTTAGAAATGGCATTGGGGTCACCAAGGTAAAGCAACGGCCAATCAGCTTTCATGTCAGGAGAAGACCACTTAGGTGACTTGTTCTGAAGAGATGCAGTATACAAGTACAAGGGCTCAAGAGGTTCTTCATTGTTATCGGCAATACCAGGAGGAGAAAGGCGGGAAAGAGCATCCGGTACATCATTGTTCTTTCCAGGTGTATACTGAATATTAGGGGCGAATGATTCCAATTCAGTAATCCACCTAACCAAACGAGGAGTTGGCTTTTCTTGGCTTCGGAAATACTTAAGAGGCATGTGATCAGAATACACCGTATAACCACCAGGACAGCCATCCACAAAGCAACGCCAGGTACGCAAAGCATGAATGATACCAAGAAGTTCTCTTTCCTGAGCAGGATAGTTACGTTCGGCGTTAGATAGCTTCTTGGATTCATAAGCAACCGGGTGCCATTGTTCATCTTTATTGTTACCAGGTTGGAGCAACACAGCACCAATACCAAAATCAGATGCATCGGTTTCTATTCTGAATGGCTTATTCATATCGGGCAATTCTAGAACAGGAGCGGAAGTCAGCAAAGTCTTGATCTTGTCAAACGATTCTTGACAATCTTTTGTCCAAGTAATACTTCTTTTCTTGGGTCCAGTACCACGGGTCAAGTCAGTCAATGGGGAAGCGATGGCAGCAAAGTTCGGCATAAAACGACGGTAGTACTGTGCAAGACCAATAAAAGAACGTACTTCTTGGACATTGGTTAAGGGAGGCCAGTTCCTGATGCTAGTGACTTTAGCAGGATCAGGTAGGATACCTTGAGGTGTGATCCTGTATCCAACAAAGACTAATTCTCTCTTTCCAAATTCACACTTCTTCAGATTACCAATCAGCTTAGCTTTCCTCAGAAGTTCCAACACATGCTTGACATGTTTCTTGTGTTCAGCTTCTGTCTTACTGTAGATCAAGATATCATCCAGGTAAACCAAAGCAAACTTATCCAAACAATCACCGAGGACATTGTTCATGAGACATTGGAAAGTTGGAGGGGCATTGGTAAGACCAAAAGGGAGGACAAGAAATTCATACTGACCATAACGGGTGTTGAAGGCAGTTTTAGCAACATCGTTAGGATGAATTCTTACTTGGTGATATCCACTTTTTAGATCTAGCGAGGTGAAGTATGATGAGCCTTGGAGTCTGTCCAAACATTCATCGATTCGAGGCAGAGGGTGTTTGTTCTTAATGGTAACTTTATTCAATGCACGGTAGTCGATACACATACGCATTTCACCATTCTTCTTTTTAACAAACAATACAGGTGCACCCCAAGGAGAAGTACTAGGCCTAATCAATCCAAGTTGAGGTATTGGTTAAAGTTAGAGTTATAAAATATAAAAAAAGGACAGAAGTGATGAGACTCTTTGTAACTCTTTTATTAGGTGCAAATGCGAGAGAGAGCTCATTAATAAAAATAGACCCTTTTTATATGGGCTCGAATGATCGGCTTGTGTAATTATAGTCTATCTGACATTTATATATAAAAGTAGTCCTTTCAAAGTGCGTTATCCATACGAATATAAGTAGGAGTAAATACGACATTGCCCCCTGCCAGAATGTGATAACGGTGAAGTTAGTTTGAACAAAATAAAATATGAACATGGTTCATAAAGTATATACAATAAGAGTTTGTGTAACAATTATTGCTTATTCAA
>JAIXMH010000294.1:0-11906 GCA_025528865.1 Pilobolus umbonatus
CATAGCATTCATACCTCTATACATAACCAGTCTTTCCACATTTTATGCACATTGATCGTCTTTACGTCTGTACTATCAGCATCTGCCTTAATAGCCACTACTTAGAAGTACAGTTTAATCGGACCATATTACGTATTGTTGTTTATACTGTTTATCCACAAGTGTCTGATAATGCTCCATATACCATCATTCGATACACTAGGTCAACATATGTGTCAGCAATTAATTGTATCAGACATTCCGCAGTTATTTTTTTTACCTCATATAAAAAAAAGGAAGAATAACCGGTCGACATACCGTCCTCATTCCACCTGATCCCATCCTGCATCACTGTGTACTTTATCATCTTCAAAGAGTGCACTTGTATTTAGTTGTTCCTATTTGCACTTGTAGTAAATACAGGCTTAAGCTATCTATTGTGAAGGAGATTCAATATAGAACCCTTCAAAGAAGCATTGGTCAAGTAGTACACATATCCAAAACTATTACATTCACTTAGGCATAATTGATCATTATTAATATAAGGAGTTCATTGTCATATAATGAAACTTGAATAGGCACTAGCTATCCTGCATATATGTTCTATTGTTCCCTTTGTACTCACTTACCCACCTCCGATAATATCGTATGAACCTTCAGATTCTGACAATGCAATGCACAAGTATCCCGATCCATCTCTATCACGCAGATGACTATATCTCATTCAACATCCAAGAGATCCACAATTATACCAAGAACACTGACCTCATCCTGTTGTTGCTACCTATCTAAGAATGATCATAATCACCATGGCAACCAAGACTTATCCATAACAATAGGCAGCATAGATATATAAATATGAGAGTTAGCTAGTTCTTAACGTGGTTCTTCATCTTTGAATAAACTATCAAAAGTTTTAAAGTTATTTTTCGATATTTTTCTTTCTAATCACAACAGCACTGCATTTATACTCTGACTAATTATATCGACGAACTCTATCGTTATCTATGTTCAGTTCTCCTGATGAGTGAACGGTGATGTTCGACATTCCCATCACTGACACCCTAGAAATATAAATATGTGTGTGAGAGTTTGTTTATCTATTTTTATTTTTATCCTTTTCTTTTTTTATTTAATTACTATTTCTTTACCTTGAGCTATTGAACATATCCACTTCCAATGTATGTTTCCAGTCTACTGAATAATTGATCCCCACTGTCGTATTTACTCTTATAAATGATCGTATGTGATAATGTACTTTAGATTAGGATATGATATATTAGCAATGTCGCACATAAGATTACTTTGACAAGCGCTAATTCATTATACTATAAATACAGGGTCTATTTTTTTACTATGAGCTCCTCTCTCACTTGCAAGTTAATAAAAGAGTATAGCAAGAGTCTCATTAACTTTTAGTTTCATCATTACATTTATTTCAATATTACCCTTATATCTCATTTTTTTAATGAATTCCCTTTCTAACACTCGTAACAACGCTCCTACTGCCATGGATGTAGATTCATCAGTAGATGATCTTTCTCCTTCTCTCGCCGCTGCAACTATTCAGCCATCTTCTTCTTCTGTGGTTCCTCCTCCTCCTCCATCTGCATCTACAAGTGCTCAGGCCACTAGTTCCTCTGCCCCAACCACTGATCAGGAGAAACTGGAAAGGTTCAATGTTCTCTACAACAAGTTGAGTGATGAAATCGCTGAACATCTCTTCTCTGGTTCTGACTTGGAGAATAGCCAAGACTACTTAGTCTTAATGAAGAGATTAACTGGTGTCTGTGTCATCAGGGATCAATTGATCAAGAAGATCACGGATGAGGCTGTCTTGTTTAAAGTACTTCAAGATAATGCCTCTGTGACTCCTACTATGAGCAACAATAGTATTGTCTCTAAGAATAAGCATCTCATTAATAAGAATGATTTGCCGATTTTCAACATCGACCCTTTGTTAGAGCTTTCTAACAAGGCTAAGAGGCTTGCCTCAGGTGCTGAAAGTAAGTTCGATATCTTCGTGCGTAGTTTTGAGAGAATACTTCTTGAAAACAAAGTTGATATTGGCTTACATTGGTTGAAGAATCTTGAGGTTTCATTTGAAACAAATCATTATAAATGGTTCACAACTAATATCAAGTCACCCTCTGTTAAAAGTAAGGGTAAAATGTCATGGAAGGAAGCTGTAACTATAATGAGCAACCGGTTTGACATGGCTAGTAACAATAATTTGGCTGAGTGGCATTATTTGCTTCTCAACTTTAAGTATCTTAATGGTGACACCTTTAATGAATCGCTCTACAGATTCAAGGAATATCTCGCTGGTACCCAGTGTGACACCACCAATAACCCCCTATACGGTTATAATTTCATCAATGGATTCCCTGCCACATTCAAGGCAAAGATCATTGAGCAACGATTATTATTAGGATATAAAAAATATTATAATAAAAATTAAATAAATAACCAAATTAATTATTAATTATATCAATTTATTTTAATTTAGTAATTAATATTTTATAATAAATTAATAGATGAAAATAAATTATTTTTAATTTATTATTTGTTGAATCTTCTGCAAGTACTTCCCCTTAATCAATTTCATTTCATTTTGGTCAGATTGTCAGATTCAATAATTTTTTTTCCTTTCAAAAAATTAAATAAAAAAAGCACTTTGTAAGTTTTGATAACTTACAATTAATATGGTATTAAACGATGCTCATTGAATTGTTCCAGAACATAATGAGGTTTAATAACACAGTGACCGTTGACGTTAGTCAAAGTCTTTGGAATAACCAGAACCCCATTTTCTCGAACTATGTACCGTGTGACTTTGAGGATTTTGAAAGAGTACTTTCAAACAACATGATGGCGTTAGAGGCAGAACTGAAGGCGTACAATAGTACAATTGCCAAGCGTCCCACCTCATCTTCATCAACCAGTGGAAACTTGAACATTAGTTCAAAGAAGACTAGAAAAGACACTAGTCATTCTACCTCTTCTCCTGATGATAACACTTTAGCACCTAACTATCAGGAGCGAGAGTTGTTACGCAAAGCTGGAAAGTGTACTTTCTGCCGTGGGTCCTTTGACGATGCTCACAGATTGGAATGCCAACCCTACATTGAGTTCTTTAGAAACAAGGCGGCAAAACAAAATGTAAGTTTACCCGCTACATCTATTTCTAGTAGATATCCTATCCAGATTAATAGTATCGAAGTCCTTAATAACCAAGATACTATTATGAATGATAATAGTGAGAGCATTACCTTTATTAAGAGTAACATAACGAATATATAAGTTCTAAAAAGAAATTTAATTATAAAAGTATAAAGTATATATTAATTTATATATTAACATTTTCTTTTTTTGTTAATTTTGTATATTTTATGTTTTTTTAGATTATTTTGTAATTTAATAATATTTTGCACCAGATCGAAATTCTGTTGTGCAACAATTTTTTTCTTTTAAAATTGATTAAAAAGCACGCTGTAAGTTTTTGTCAACTTACAACTAGGGATAAATAGAAAACTTCTTGAATTATACTAACTTGTATAAATATTTTATATTAATATATAAATTTTTGATTGTCTATGTAATGATACTCTAATAACAATACTAACTCCAATTCTCTTCTTGTTGCCCCTATTAGCAACAACAATGATTCCGATCAAGAATCTGAAGATGAATTTGATGCTGCAATGATGATAATTGATGCAGACATCTTAAATAATGATCATGATAATAATGATGATCATAATAATAAAAACATATTTGCCATCAAAAAGTTGCGTAACCAGGATATTGGTGAAATTAACAATGAGTTTGATTCTAATAATGTAGCTTACTCTCCTGTTACACCTATTATACTCAATGATATTAAGACTACTGGTATCATTGATACTGGTGCTAATGTCTCTGCTATACACTATAAAAGATTTGGACGGACGAGATCTGCCTGAACTGATCTTTGATCCGTCCAATCCTTTTTAAAAGCTAGCTATCCAATCGAATCGTACTGCTTATGAGCAGTTGGAATGCCAAAGTTAATGTCAATACACGAAGGTTTGATTCGAATGCTGAAATTGAGATATGTTGTTAATGAGGTTCTTTTATATGTCTTAGTACTGTTTAAAGTATAAACAAAAAATGTATAATGTACTTTACAGCTCTTTTACAATTTCCATTTCAATTTCGAAATAAAAAATGCCAAATTGTGAGCTGTTCAAATGCTCCATCAATTAATTATGTCTATTTATATCATTAACTTGCCCGGACAGATTGTTTATTTCTTTATTTTTTTATTTTCCGATTATCCCCTCTTTTTCACATTCATTTTAGTAGGGACCATGTAAACGACAATAAGAGCCTAAGAACAATAACACATACAAATAACGAATGTGCTTAGTGTCTGTGATGGGGATCTATACCTGGAATGCACAGACATCAGATTTAAAGTACTTGGACATACAGTCTATTATACAGAAAACGACAACAATATGAGAATATAAACAAAAAGTAAGAACTGTATACAATAACAAAGATATTCATAATTACTGACAATATTCTGGGTAATGCAGAGGTTGATGAAGTTGATTGAGTATGTAGATTAGTATATACAGAGGGTGTAAAGTGAAAGTGAATACCAGAAACAAGACAAGGTAGATAAATAGAGAATAAAGAACAAGCAAAATAACCACTCATACAAATATTATACCAGGGTGTTGATGATGGGGAATGTAGAAGTAGAATACGCAGTCATTGGAACAGCAGCAGTCGAGCAGATGGTTTAATGGATTATATATTGTAGCAATATGAGAAGACTAAAAGATATATGAACTGTTTACAGCATCCATAATATACATAAATACTGGGAGTACTCTTAGTGATGCAGTGTCTGATGGGGTTGAATGAGTGTGGGGATCAATTGTTCAGTTGACTGGAAACATACATTGGAAGTGGATATGTTCAATAGCTCAAGGTAAAGAAATAGTAAATAAATAAAAAAAAGAAAAGGATAGAAATAAAAATAGATAAACAAACTCTCACACATATTTATATTTCTAGGGTGTCAGTGATGGGAATGTCGAACATTACCGTTCACTCATCAGGAGAACTGAACATAGATAACGATAGAGTTCGTCGATATAATTAGTCAGAGTATAAATGCAGTGCAAATAGGAACAACTAAATACAAGTGCACTCTTTGAAGATGATGAAGTACACAGTGATGCAGGATGGGATCAGGTGGAATGAGGACGGTATGTTGACCGGTTATTCTTCCTTTTGTTTATATGAGGTAAAAAAATAACTGCGGAATATCTGATACAATTAATTGCTGACACATATGTTGACCTAGTGTATCGAATGATGGTATATGGAGCATTATCACACACTTGTGGATAAACAGTATAAACAGCTGTGGAATAACAATACGTAATATGGTCCGATTAAACTGTACTTCTAAGTAGTGGCTATTAAGGCAGATGCTGATAGTACAGACTTAAAGAAGATCAATGTGCATAAAATGTGGAAAGACTGGTTATGTATAGAGGTATGAATGCTATGATAAATTATTGTTGCCTTACAATATTTGGACCGGTGTTATGTATTATAGACTCTTCGTATATGCATACAGAAAGACCTGTTGATCATCTATCTCTCTTGAGTATTGACTGAGGATCCGTGGAAAGATATATAATGGAATTTGGCATACTCTAATTAATCTGGATTCACACTCTTTAACAGCGAAACACAGACTGGGCATACAATATCTCAATCTTGGATACAGTACAAACTAATGGTATGGATGATGGAAACCAGTTTATGCCTGTCTATCTTACAAATACTGATTGAAGATAATAGATCTATTATTGACTTCACCCTCTGGTACACGATAATCAAAATAAATACCACCGAGCATCACCAATAATTGACCTGAACATACAATATCATAATGGTCACTCATGGAACACCTTATCAGTATACATCCTGTTACTTGTCGACTTGATAGCTATTTCTTGAATCTTGGTTGAACATACTACAGTTTGTATTGGATGGATACTTTAAATTGTGGACTATGTACATTATTCATCTGAGATATAAGGGGTTGTTCTTTTAGAGCTGACCATATATATAACTGATTGGGATTGATAGAGACCAAGTGTTGGTATTCAATAATCTGTGGGAATCACAATAACTTACTGAGGTGCTTTATTCAAATTCTGTACCTGTATGTAACCTGGATAGTCATGTTTATTGAGATTGCTGTATCACTTGGATGTATTTATAAAGCGAGGAAGCTGTTGATGGCTGACTAAATATATGAGATTATACATAGTGCTTGATAATACTATTTTAGCACTGTTATATGTTATCTTCATCATGCTTGATTGCCTTTAAGTGAGTAATACCTTGAACTCACCACACATGATACGCTTCAATATACAAATAGATGCTTTTGGGACGGAGTATAATAATACCACCCTTGTAAGGTTTTTTTTATTCTTTTCTGTCCCATCTTCTCTTTCTTTCCTTTATCTAATAATGACTATTCATGAATATAATAAAATACTGTAATTAAGGTGCCTGTGCAGTAGATGGAAAGAAAGTAATGACCTTCATCTTCCACATGACAGAAATGTAGGTAACAAACAGTCTCAATAAGTACGTACTCATAAATAGTATAGATAGGGACTATGTTATGTAGTCAAAGAAAGTACACTACTTCTATCTACCAATATCGATATACTTTTTCTGACTGTTACTATCATTCCCTCTGGTGTCTCTCTGAATCCTCATAGTTTGGCTTTTCTTATCTCTCTTTAGAGTAGCGGAACATATCTTACGTTAAAAAAAAGGATTAAGTTTTAACTTACTCCGTGCTTTTTTGTTTTTGATTACTTTTTATTTTAGAAGAAAAAAAAAAAGTAATTTATCATATAAAAGAAAATAAAAATAAATTTGTTATTTTTATTCTTTTTAATGATAAAATTATTTTATTAGTTATTTTGTTTACAAAATTATATTAAAATAATTAAGATAAGAGTAGTAAAAATAAAAATAAGTATTTATTTTTATTTGTTACCATACTCTTATGATGTATCCTTTTTTCTTCTACTAGTGTATTCATTTTATTGGTTATCTATCTGGAGTACTCTTTTTTACTATCTATGATGCTTATCTTCTGGTATGTCTGTTATTCGGTTTTAGGCTAAGGGTTGTCTGTATTCTGCTATCTATGTTGCCTGTCTTCCGGTGTTTTCAGTCAAAGTGTATACGTAATATACCCAAGAGTAATCACTTATTATCATACTCATACTTCTACTATCTATCAGTGATACTCCACGATAAAGAACCTTATGTTGTCTTTTATGAAGTATGACTAGGTGTTGATGTATAATCAGTCTGGTACTTATTATTGTATGATGTCCATGTTGCGTAGTAAGCTGATTTTCTCTTATTAGATATCTTGCTTGTATCAAGAAGTTGTAAGTAACTGATACAGCATATAACGAACTCAATACTTATACTCTTATCTATTGATAATGCTTCTATTAACAGCCCAGCAACAGTGCCTCCACCTCTATCATCTATTGGATATCTTATGTATGGTGTGTACTTTACTCCATGTCATAACAATACATGACATTAACTTCCCCTTGCTAATAGGTGTTCTATCTTCTGTTATGAATTACATATGTAAGTACTCGAAATAACATACAGATAATACAATTCTCATACTATCTCTATCTTTAGTTCTATGCTATCTAACCCAAGTATCTACTGTATGGATGCTTTCTCCTTTGTGGTATGTATTCTATAAGTTTTCTGGTATACAGCATACTGACTGGGTCCTTTCTATTAGGTAGATAGCTATGACTAAAAAGGAGTAGATGTAAGTAGTTACCGTGTTGTCTATATATGCAGTTTACTAATGCAACTTCTTTATCATATAGTATAATTAACACAGCTTAATGAATACCATTATTTCTCTCTGTCACAATGTACACTGCTTTCCATCTCTATCCGATCCAACATACAATGCTTAATCTCTAGATCTTTCTCAACGTACAATGTTTACAATGCTTCTTATAATTTATGGTACTTCAATAAATAGAATAACCAGCCCTCTGATCAATACTCATAGCTTAGTTCGATTTAATTCTTTATTCTATTCATAATAAAATACATTTGATATGCATTGCATTCAATTATAACCATAATAATATCGTCTATCCTATAATATATCTAATGGATCCATCCAATAGTAACTGTATCTATGAGATGTATGTATCCAATGGTAAAGCAATACATGAATCTTCTGTCCGGTCGAAAGTCACGGGACCCCACCAATAGAAAGACTTATCTCTCACCGAAGAAAGTAGGATGAGATCTGCCTGGCAGATAAATTACATACGTTGTTTGTCGTCCAAATAACCGGACTTTTACCTACCAACCGTCTGGTCTGGCCGATTTTCGTCCGTCCAAATCTTTCATAGTGTAAGTAAAAGCTTTGCCATTAAACACAACATTAAGTTCCACTCTGTTCCCGGATCACTTGTTATTGCCGATGGTACTTTAGTACCTCGTAAGCAAACTGTAGAGTGTTTGTCTGTGGAATATGATGGAATTAATCACATTATTCAACATAAATTTGATATTTTGGATAACGATAAGGTTACTAACACCGAAAAGATCCTCATGGGCTCCGATCTATTACCCAAATTATCAATTTATTTAAATAACGTGGCCTTTAAATATAAAGGCAGTGCCAAACAACAGGATGATTCTATTAATGACTCAAGGTATGAACCAAATGTATCATTAGCCGGTACAGAAAAAGAACAAAAGGCATTTACTATGGCACTACAACCATATGTTGATTCTAATAAGAATCTTAGTAAACATAAACTATGTAATGTTCCAGATGCTGTTCTTCATCTTCCTACTCCTCCTGATGTTGTAATTAAAATAAGACAATATTCAATTCCATATACAGTACAACCTAAGGTTATGGAAATTGTCAATGAATGGCTAAATGATGGTATCATCATTCCAGCTAAATTCTCTGCATGGAACTTGCCAATAACGGTAGTTCAGAAGAAGAATCTAGATGGTTCAAAGACTGATGAGATTCGTGTTTGTTTAGACCCTAGAATGCTAAACAAACATCTACCTGTCCTATCAATGGCTTTACCATTATTACCATCCATATTTCAGAATATGACAAATGCTAAAGTATTTACGACACTAGATCTTAAATCTGCATTTAATCAGTTTCCTGTTAATGAGGCTGATAGACATAAAACAACATTTACTGCTCCTGATGGGTTGCAATATATGTTCAAAGGCGCTCCATTTGGAATATCAAGCATTAGTCAGCTATTCCAAAGGGTAATGTCTACATTATTCAAAGATCTGTCCTACGTTGATTGCTTTGTAGATGATGTATGCATACATAGCCTAACTATGAAAGCTCACTTCTTTCATGTTAAGAATGTGATTGAGATACTTACTAAAGCTAATCTCAGGCTTAATTTTGATAAATGCTTTTTCGCTAGATCAGCTGTTTATCTACTTGGTTATTCTATATCTGCAAAAGGCAAAAGAGTTGACAACAGAAAATTAACCAATATCATGGAATGGCCTCAACCAGAAACTTCCAAACAAATAATGAGTTTCTTGGGTGTGGTGAACTTCTTTCGTGATCATGTTCCAAATGCTGCCCTATTAATGGGACCGTTAGACAATCTAAGAAAACATGATGATCTTAAAATTGGACCATTTGTTTGGACTGATGTACATCAAGTGCACTTTGACTCTATTAAGAAAGTCTTAGCATCGGATGTATGTTTAAGTCACCCAGATCTGTCTCACCCTTTTAGCATAGCTACTGATGCATCTGATTATAGCATAGGCTGTTGTTTATATCAAGAGTTTATTGTTACAGACAAAATTAGTGGTGAAACCTCTAAGGTTATTAAATACATTGGTTTCATGGCTAGGGCTTTATCTAAGTCTGAAAAGCTATATAGTGTAACTATGAAAGAACTCTTAGGAGTTATATATGCTCTCAAACAATTCCATAAGTTTTTATGGGGTACTCAGTTCACACTGTATACGGATCACAAAGCACTATGTTATATACATAGTCAAAAGAATGCAAATACTATGCTAATTAAATGGCTTGATACACTCCTTGATTACAATTTTACGGTTGTACATATTAAAGGATTAGACAATGTTATCAGTGATCGTTTGTCCAGGTGTTTTCCTCCTCGGAATAATGAAGAAGAGGAAATTAAAACGAAATAGAAACTGAGAACTATCTCATTATCTACCGCTGGTAATAATAGGGCACATTCTGATGATATTAACCTCATCAAGAAAACGAAGTCTACTCCTATTACCCAAAATAATGTTATCCATGAAGCTTTTCATGATAACATCTACAACAATGCCAAGTTATTCTATGTACAAAGTGCTCAAACACTTCATAATGACTATATTATTCCTCCGGAGAGTGAGCGAAAGGCATTGTTGGATGATGCACATCATCAAATAGGTCACTATGGCGCAGAACAGATAGTGAAAAGACTTCATTTAGAAGGAATTCACTGGCCCAATCTAATAAATTCTGCTGTCGACCATGTTAAAAAGTGTCCTCCATGTCAAAGACATAATATTACTAAAAGAGGATACCATGCATCTCGGCCTATCTATAGCTACTATGTAGGAGATCATTATGCTATTGATCTTGGTGGTCCTATTACCCCAGAACCTACTGCTAGAGGTAATAAATACTTTATGGTCGTAGTAGATGTATGCACTAGTTTTACCATGCTTAGAGCATTACCTAATAAAGAAGCAATAACCATTAGAGATGCTTTAGTTGAATTATTCAGCATAGTTGGCTACCCAACCCGTTTACAGTCTGATAATGGTACTGAATTCAAGAATACTTTGATGACAGAACTTGCTGATGCTATGGGTATTGATCATAGGTTCATAACTCCCTTGCACGCATCTGCCAATGGACTCAGTGAACGTAAAGTGCAAGAAGTAAAAAAACTTCTCTCCAAAGCCACTAATGGCACTGCACATGAATGGGATGCTTGCTTAGCTAATGTACAGTTAGCAATGAATAATAGAATATCTAAAAGGTTGAATACAACACCCTTCTCGTTGATGTCTGCTAGAAAAATGAACGATGTTCATGGCTTCAAATCCGATAAAGATAGATTTGACGGCACTAGTAATAAAGGATCTCCAAGAATGTCACATGAGGAACTCATGAAACGCATTGACTACATGCATGACATTGTATTTCCTGCCATCAATGATAGAACGGATGAACAAATAGAACTTGAGAAAGCAAGGTTTAATAGTAGACATAAAATTGTCGAGTATACTCCAGGTACCCACGTCACGGTCCGTATTCCTAATAAGGAAGGACAATTAAATGATGTGTTTGAAGGTCCTTATACTGTTATTCGTAAAAATCAAGGTAACGCTTATGTTCTTCGTGACCAAACCGGTGAAATAAGGCCACGTAACTACACATCAGTAGAACTCAAATCTGTACTAACAGATGATATAATTGAGTTGGATGATGAAGGTAATGAAATAGCTAACTTTGAAGTTGAAGCTATTATCAAGCACCGAGGATCCCTATTAAAACGTGAATATCTAATTCGATGGAAAAATTACAGTAGTGAATGGGATTTATGGGTTCCTGCTAATAGAATCAATGCTACACTATGGTCCAATGCTGGGTAGTAAAGTCATCAAACTTTTTAAAATTAGTACATCAACTACTCAACATTTAAGCAGGGACGTTGAGTAGTTATGATATTCATTGATACACTGTTGAGTAGTGGGTAACTGTCAGCTGGGTAGGAATTAATCAGTATAATTCCCGG
>JAIXMH010000295.1:0-11872 GCA_025528865.1 Pilobolus umbonatus
TGGGAACTATTAGGATACTATCCATTAAAGATAACAACAGTTTGATAGAGACAAGACATATACATACACCAGAGATATTCTAACAGTTAATTATAATGCCAACAATACAGATCATCAGAATATTTTGTAGTAACGCATGAGAAGTATAAATTTATTAACTTACTAGAAGATATACAAGGATGTGCTAAATAATTAAAAGATGGAAGAGAAAGAGAAAAAAGATCTATCGTACCCATAATACACTATTTTAGTCTGTCATTAATAATATAATGTATACCTACTCCGAAATATATACCTATATAGTTATCATTTCTACAGCAATAAACAAAAATATTTTCGGCTTTAACAGTACTCATTTCACTGATGTCAAGGAATGTAGTTGAAATGAGGGCATGTAATGAGGTTGGAATGAGAGATGACTACCCATTCTGAAAGTAGAAGAATACAAATATGAAAAGAAAAACGATAAGAAAGATATCTAAATTCCTACTATTTATACAGGTATTATTTCTCAGAGAGCTCCCCCATACATTACACACACACACTTAGTAATTTTCACTTGACTGCTTTATTTTATTTATTTATTTTTTTCTCTTTCCCTCCTTTTCAAAACTATTTCATATCCTAACAACATCAAAACTATATAGAGAACAAGGACAAAAGTTATTAAAGGATATATATGCAGTAGGGGAAACAGTTGGTGTAAGTAGATCACAAGTCATTTGAACCCGATGTGTGGAATGAAAGTGGAATGAGTTGTCATCTTGAGTGACCAACTATTTTTGGAATATGAATATTGATAATATTTGTTTTTAGATATTGTCCAATGCAACAATGGTTATTTATAGAGTATAAGTAAAAGGGAAGTCCCTCGAAAAGAAGATGCGTTAATGAATGTCGCTGATGTGTGGAATGAGTGTTGCAATGAGTAGACATCTGGAGGCATAGACAATTTATACACTATTACAGATTATCATAAATAAATATATATAAATAAACAAAAATTGATTTATACCAGTTGTTGACTTATGGAAGTGTTGAAATATACAAATGGTGATGAAATGAGGGATAGATAACAATAAGGAGAGTAATAGATCATTGACATATGTGCTAGTATAAGATTATTGTTTAATAGTACCCATGGGATAGAGCAAGAATGATATACTTATTGTGGTGAATCAATACAGTGGAGGTTAAGAGATGGTGATGTGGTGGATATAGAGCGATTGATTCAAAGTACGATGATCTCCCATAGCCCAGTGATGAACATCAAAATAATATGGACTGGAAGAGGAGTACATAAGAGATGAACAAAGACAAAAGAACAATTGTCAATAACCTAAGAAATAATATTGACTGAATATAACATAAGGAGCAATAATTACTGATGAATAGAAGTGAGATGGCATAGATTATGTCTCTATCGAGTATGTTTATCCTGTTACGGTAGAGTAAAGATAATGACTTTCTCTAGAGTAGTCCGATGATATTATATGCCTGATTAGGAAATGGATGATTATTCAAATTAGAAAATGTGCTGCACTAAATGCATCTGTGTTATTTAATGGACGGATATGTCCACTCACTGGAACATCTGTCCTTATAAATTGATAGAGTAAATAAAATTCAATAAAAACAGCAATAAACATCCATTTTTTTTACTTTCAACGATACCCAGTGCATCATATATATTTCAACTATGTTATATCTAGCTTTGAGCACTCTATATTACTTTTCACTTATGACCTGGCCCGTAGCACTTCTACGTATAAAAAAAGAAGTAATCTAATTGGACAAAAAAATTAAATGGACCCAGTGATCCATTCTCTTGGCCGATGTCTGAAGTAATCCGCCATAGTGAAATCTCTCTTGTCCATTCAATAATGGACAATTCTTACATTGATTAATCCCATGATAGTTACTAATCATATGCATCTATGTTCTTTTAATCTTTTGTATCTCGGTGTCCACCCCTCAACGTATATGGGCTCCACCTAACTAATTTAAATAAAATAAAATTTAATTTACAAAAAAAAAATAAAAAAATAATGACTATTCTTGAATATAATTAAGACTGTAATTAAGGTGCCTGTGCAGTGGATAGAAAGAAGGTAATGACAATCATCTTCGATATGACATAAATATAGGTAACAAATCCTCTCAATCAATACTACGAGAAAATGTACCAACACATAGTATAAATAGAGACTCTTCTATGTAGTCAAACAAGGTGCTCTACTTATATCTACCAAGATCAGTATATATTCTTTCTGACTGCTACTCTCAATCCACCTGGTGTCTCTCTGAATATTTATATTTTGTCTTTCCTTATCTCTCTTTGTGGTGTATCCTCTATTCTTCTACTAGTGTATTCTCTTTATTGGTTATCTATCTGGAATGCTCTTTTTGACTATTTATAATGCTTATATTCTGGTATATCTGTTACTCAGTTTTGGTTTAAGGGTTGCACCTTTCTTCCCTCTATTTTATTTTTTGTATACTTTTAAACCCAGCTACCAATCAAATCCATAACTTTTATCTTTCAGAATTTCCAACATTATTAGTCGTGATTCGGAGACTCTGACTGTGTTACCAATTTTCCTTTATTAGATCGAAAAGTATATAAAATAAAAAAATAGTGCTATGACACTATGAAAGATTTGGACCTACCAAACTTGGTCATTGCATATCGCAGGTTGGTAATATTCCGACGGCTAGAACCAAAAATAATCTATAGAGAAACGAACTTATTTTATCTAAATTAACAAATGTCGTATTTGCTCCTGATTATATAAGATTCGTATGTAATAACGCTCTTTAAAGGACTAATTTAATATTAATGTTATACAAAATAATTACACAACTGATCATTCGAGCCCATATAAAAAGGGTCTTCTTTTAATAATGAGCTCTCTCTCGCATTTTGCACATAATAAAAGAGTACACAGAGTCTCATTACTTCTTCGTCTTTTTACATTTATAACATTAATCTTACCTAAGTCCTCATTTTTTTTAATGAATTCTCTTCCCTCTTCCGCTGCCCCTTCCAACTCCACTCCCATGGATGTTGATGTACCTGAGGTATTGACCTCCCAACCTGCTTCTGCCCCTGCTGCCATCTCTGTTCCTGTTGTCTCTGCTGCTTCTTCCTCTGTTTCTCCTGCTGGGATTCCGGTCGTCCAAACCGATGAACAACGACTGCTTGGTTACGATGCCATGTACCAGCAGATGGACACCTATGTTGCTTCTCTCCTTGTTGCCCATGAGGATATTGATTCTTGTGTGGAGTACAAGACTGTCATGAAGAAGATGGAGCTTGTAACCAACCTCCGTAGGAACTTGATCGAAAGGATCATGCAAGCTAATGAGCTTGCCAAAGCTGAAGCCTCTGTTGCCACCCTTGCCCAGAGCAACAATTGTGTTGTTTCTGAAGACAGGCATTCGATTGCCAAGTCTGATCTCCCTGTCTTTGACATAGATCCCTTGTTAGAATTGTCTAACCGTTCCAACTTCAGTGTGGATAGTAAGTTGGAGGTCTTTGTTCGCTCTTTCGAGAGAGTTCATGTTGAGAAAAAGGTGGATGTGAATGCACATTGGTTGGAGCACCTTGAGGTTTCATTTGAAACAAATCACTTTAAATGGTTTGTGACAAACATTAAGTCTCCTTGCATCAAAAGTAAGGGTAAGATGTCTTGGAGAGATGCAATCTCTATAATGAGAAACCGTTTCGATATGGCTTCCAACACAAACTTGGCTGAATGGCATTGCCTGATAGCTAAATTCGTGTACATAAAGGGCGATACACTGGTAGAAACCCTGTACCGTTTTAAGGAGTATCTTGTTGGCTCCCAAGTGGATACTACTTCCAACCCACACTATGGGTACGTCTTTATTGAAAGTCTTCCTCGTGCCCTCAACAAGATGGTTGTTGAGTTACTTCAGAGCCATATGAAGTATAGTGGAACTGCTCCTGTTGACGTTGGTCAAAGTGTTTGGAGCAAGAAGAATCCAATCTTTGGGGACTATGTTCCTCATGATTTCGAGGACTTTGAAAGATTGCTTTCAGAGAACATGCTTACCTTGGAAGCATTTTTAACTGAGGCTAACGCCATTAGCAGTTCAAAACGTTCTTCTTCCTCTTCTTCCCCTTCTTCTTCGGAAGATAGAAGTAGAAATAGAAAAAAGTCCAGAAATGGCAACAACTCTGGCCCCTCTTCTTCTTCTTCCTCTTCCTCTGGTCCTTCTGCCTCCGCTGGTGGATTTACTTTCCGTGGTGTTCGTGTGCCTCCTCCTCCCTCTCATGAGGAAAGAAATGAACTTCGTGCTGCCGGTAGATGCACTTTCTGCCGAGGTGATTATAATGATAATCACAGGGACAATTGTGAACCCTTCAAAGCTTACCTTAGAAGCAAAAGAAGTAGAAGAAATGTAAGTCTTTCTACATCTCCATTGCCCACCTTGAATAGAACTGCTGTTCATATAAATAGTATTGCAGTTGTTGAAAACACTCAGTCCACTACTACTGTGAACAATAGTGATGATAGTACATATATTGATATGAATACTAACCTCACTCCTTCTCCTTTAACTTCTAGTAATGACGATGAAGATTCTGGTGACTCATCTGAAGATGAATATGATGTTGCCATGAAGCAGTTTGATAATAAACTTCTAAATAATATTGATCTCTCTTATACTGATAATGTCTCCAATATTAAGAATGTGTTTGTTGTTCAATTGTCTCGTAACAATGCTGTTGGTAATGATAACAATGAGTTTGACTCTGAAAATGTAGCCTATTCTCCTGTTACACCCATTATCCTAAATGAAATTAAAACTGTTGGTATGATAGACACTGGTGCTAATATATCTGCCATGAGTATGAGTTTTGCTAACAAGCATAACATAAAGTTTCATTCTATTCCTGGTACTGTCATGATTGCTGATGGTACTATCATTCCTCGTAAGCAAACTGTTGACTTCATATCTATTGAGTATGATGGCGTTGATCATATAGTCAAACACAAATTTGACATATTAGAGGGTCCGAAATTAGAAAAAATCCTCATTGGCTCTGACCTTCTTCCCAAGTTATCCATCTATATGAGTAACGTGGCATTTAAATACAAAGGCAGTGTCAAAGAAAAGGATGACTCGATCAATGATATTAGGTATGAACCCAATGTATCACTTGCCGGTACACATAAAGAACAAGAGGCATTTAAGTTAGCTCTACAACCTTATGTTAATTCTAATAAGAATATAAGTAAACATAATCTGTGTAATCTTCCTGATGCGGTTCTTTATCTCCCTACTCCTCCAGAGGTAGTAATTAAAATAAGGCAATACTCTATTCCCTATTCTGTACAACCAAAAGTCATGGACGTTGTGAATGAATGGCTGAATGATGGTATCATCATGCCTGCTAAATCTTCTGCATGGAACTTGCCTATTACGGTAGTTCAGAAGAAGAACTTGGATGGTTCTAAAACGGATAAGATTCGAGTCTGCTTGGATCCCCGTATGCTTAATAAACACCTGCCAGTGTTATCGATGGCATTACCTTTGCTACCATCTATCTTTCAGAATATGTCAAATGCCAAAGTATTTACGACACTGGATCTTAAATCTGCATTTAATCAGTTCCCTGTGAATAAAGCTGATAGACATAAAACCACATTTACAGCACCCGATGGGTTGCAATACATGTTTAGAGGTGCACCTTTTGGTATATCTAGCATTCACTATGGCGGATTACTTCAGACATCGGCCAGGAGAATGGACCACTGGGTCCATTTAATTTTTTTGTCCAATTAGATTACTCCTTTTTTTGATAAGTAGAAGTGCTACGGGCCAGGTCATAAGTGAAAAGTAATATAGAGTGCTCAGAGGTAGATATAACATAGTTCAAATATATATGATGCACTGGGTATCGTTGAAAGTAAAAAAAGTGGATGTTTATTGCTGTTTTTATTGAATTTTATTTACTCTATTACTTTTATAAGGACAGATGTTCCAGTGAGTGGACCTATCCGTCCATTAAATAACACAGATGTATTTAGTGCAGCACATTTTCTAATTTGAATAATCATCCATTTCCTAATCAGGCATATAATATCATCGGACTACTCTAGAGAAAGTCATTATCTTTACTATACCGTAACAGGATAAACATACTCGATAGAGACATAATCTATGCCATTTCACTTCTATTCATCAGTAATTATTGTTCCTTAAGTTATATTCAGTCAATATTATTTCCTTGGTTATTGACAATTGTTCTTTTGTCTTTGTTCATCTCTTGTGTACTCCTCTTCCAGTCCATATTATTTTGATGTTTATCACTGGGCTATGGGAGATCATCGTACTTTGAATCAATCGTTCTATTTCCACCACATCGTTATCTCTTAACTTCCACTGTATTGATTCACCACAATAAGTATATCATTCTTGTTCTATCCCATGGGTACTATTAAACAATAATCTTATACTAGGACATATGTCAATAATCTATTACTCTCTCTATTGTTATCTATCCCTCATTCCATTACCATTTGTTTATTTCAACACTTCTATAAGTCAACAACTGGTATAAATCAATTTTTGTATATTTATATATTTATGATAATCTGTAATAGTGTATAAATTGTCTATGCCTCCAGATGTCTACTCATTGCAACACTCATTCCACACATCAGCGACATTCATTAACGCATCTTCTTTTCGAGGGACTTCCCTTTTACTTATACTCTATAAATAACCATTGTTGCATTGGACAATATCTAAAAACAAATATTATCAATATTCATATTCCAAAAATAGTTGGTCACTCAAGATGACAACTCATTCCACTTTCATTCCACACATCGGGTTCAAATGACTTGTGATCTACTTACACCAACTGTTTCCCCTACTGCATATATATCCTTTAATAACTTTTGTCCTTGTTCTCTATATAGTTTTGATGTTGTTAGGATATGAAATAGTTTTGAAAAGGAGGGAAAGAGAAAAAAATAAATAAATAAAATAAAGCAGTCAAGTGAAAATTACTAAGTGTGTGTGTGTAATGTATGGGGGAGCTCTCTGAGAAATAATACCTGTATAAATAGTAGGAATTTAGATATCTTTCTTATCGTTTTTCTTTTCATATTTGTATTCTTCTACTTTCAGAATGGGTAGTCATCTCTCATTCCAACCTCATTACATGCCCTCATTTCAACTACATTCCTTGACATCAGTGAAATGAGTACTGTTAAAGCCGAAAATATTTTTGTTTATTGCTGTAGAAATGATAACTATATAGGTATATATTTCGGAGTAGGTATACATTATATTATTAATGACAGACTAAAATAGTGTATTATGGGTACGATAGATCTTTTTTCTCTTTCTCTTCCATCTTTTAATTATTTAGCACATCCTTGTATATCTTCTAGTAAGTTAATAAATTTATACTTCTCATGCGTTACTACAAAATATTCTGATGATCTGTATTGTTGGCATTATAATTAACTGTTAGAATATCTCTGGTGTATGTATATGTCTTGTCTCTATCAAACTGTTGTTATCTTTAATGGATAGTATCCTAATAGTTCCCAAGTATAAATGAATACACTTGATGACACTTCCTGCTAATCAGATGGCTCTACTCTCACACAGGTATTATTTTTTTCTGTTCCAAAAATAATAACCAAGGTAGCTGATATGATTCAATTCACATTGGTTCTCTTTGTACTTACAATTGTTCTTATCAATAGGGTATTCTAATGTTTAGGTGGAAGGTACATTCCATCCAAGTATATCTTCATAGATGATACTTGTGCTTAATATATTATATTCGATCTTGCTTCTGGTTTTGATTGTTAGTTGTGGTACCAATGTAAGCTTTTGTGCTGTTTTTCTTGGTAGTGTATGTATGAATTGAGATAATCTCTGATAATTTCTAATAGTTCACTTTTTCTTCATAGTCATCGTCTTAAGCATACAAGCTTCTAGTCGTAGTGCTTATGATTCTCACTGACAGGAGGTAATCGCTATTTATATCTATTAATACACTCTTTACTTAAAACGATATCTGCTTATCCTCACTAGTTTTTTATCACCTAACAATATGTTCATGTAAGTCGAATAATACATAATCACTATCTACTCTCTAATACTATTACTGTTATAGATATGTTCTAAATCTGACTGAAACTACTTCGCATGGTATAAATGAGTGTGTAATTGTAAGTGATAAAATTGAAATAAAGTGTATTTTTATTAACTGTTACCCTTCAGGTCTTGTAGATAACATTAATATGCTTTTTTTCTGGGATACCCTTACTGACAGACAATCAATACTATTACAGTTGAAGATTAGATTCTATGTGAATATATATTCTATAGTATAATCCTATGCTTGATGTTCTTCTTTTACAATTAGTATTTGTATCATATATCTCTTTTGTAAATACTATTTTATAATAAAATGATATTGATTATTGGCTCAATAATACAAATAATACCCTGTAATATGAATGCTTCTTCCTAATGATAGATGATAAAATGATTGGCTGATTATTGTGTTGTCATAGACTTTAGATGTGCTAGAAGTGATATAGATCTAGCACCTAGTAGTGGCATTTCCCATACTCCGTCCTGGCAAATGTCGAGATTTTGGACAAAAAAGTACCGTGATGTCAGAGTGCCTCCAGCTTATTTACTCGGGCCAACCGTTCCAATAACTGGACATATGTTCTAAGTAGTCCGCCTTAGTGTTTCTGATAGTGATTTAGAAATCACTCTGTCAGTATTGAAGGGAATTTGCTGCAAAATATGTGCCCAGTGGGATTTCCAGAGATGCCAGAGGGTACAACCTAGGATGGTCAGGAACATTCGAACTTCTGGGATAAGAGAAGGCACAGAGTGTAACAGAATTGACTGGAGGATGTCATTCTGGGAAAAGGCAAGATAGGGATAATGGCTACCCAGAGCCCTCTGCCATACAATCCACTTTGGGGCACAGTTAACCAAGAAATGGGTTGGTGATTCTTCTGGACTTATGGGGCAAATTAAGCAGCATGGGGATGGGTTCAGTTGGAGATGGAAGAAGAATAGTCGGGCGGGCAATTTTCCCGTTAGGCATTTGTACCACATAGATTTCAGTGAGGGTAGGAGGGGAAGCTGGTACATCAGACGAATCAATCTAGGGCTGTATTGTCTGAAAGAAGAAGAGAAATTATTAATCGGGAGTCTGTATATCTTAGATTGAAATCGGCTGTATGAATCATGGTTAACGATCTGTTCGACAATGCTCGTATGCGGTGATAGATTAAAGTCAGAGTCATTCAAAATCCATTGATGGGTGAAATCGGTAACAACAACCTCAGAGGTATCAAATATGTGTCTAGTAAGTCGGTGAAACAATCCAGGGAACTTAAGGAATTCCTCTTGTCGCTTGAGTCGTAGCCTGTGGACTTGAGAGTCATATATGAAGAAATCGGCTGCTCTGAACTCGGTATGACGATGCAGGAAATGGTTTACTGGGATGACGTTGAACATTTGTGTCAAAGGTAAAGAAAGGATCACTGATATTGGTACATTGTTGAAGGTGATAGGAATATGCATCCTGTCATAGGCCTGTAGTGATTGTGTCAGAAGAGATCTTGGTGGAAAATAGTCCCCTTTACGTAAGGAGGGACATGGGAGGAATAATTCTGGTTGACAATGTTGCTCACCGCCTGCCATAGTCAAAATGTGTCGTAGTGCCACTATGCCTGAGATTACCGCGGAAATTCGCGATCACCGAGTTGATTCCGTGGTACTAGTTAATTTGCAACTAAGAAACCAATTGTATTAAGCTATATAAATATGGGGGGACATGACAATATCACTGCCAAAATATCAAAGTCTTAATATAGTGCTCAAAATGAGATATACGGTTGGTAGAGTTAGTTAATATTAACTCATTGAAACTTGAAGTGAAGAAAATGGATTTCTCATCGTATTTCTGGGAGTTTGGTAATTTCTAAAAAATCCCAAGATAAAAACCTGTGCAAAAAGACTGGATTTATTGCAATTTATTGTAAATACAGCACATTTAATATTTCCATCCATTTTTAAATTCCCCAATCTGGGTGATATTTATTTATAGAAGATAAAAAAAATACTTTTTATTTTCAACTCCCTCCTCTTTACCCCAAATTCATTAGCAAGTAAACAAAAAGCACCGAGAACAATATATCAACAGGTGATAACAACAATAACTATGTACAGTGTCAGGGATGAGAAGGTATAACTGGAATGTAGACATATCAGATTAATAGTGATCGGACACACAGCATATTCTATTATATATGACAAAAAATATATGAACATCAGAGGAGGTGAAAGCTTTATACCCAACAAAGATATTGGTAGATACTAAAAGTGTCCTTAATGATGAACAGGCTAATGGAGACAAATCGTATGTAGATTAGTATACACAGATTGGGTACAGCTAAGGTATATATCAGTAACAACAAAAGGTGGATGAGTAGAAAATACAGAATAGACCTAATAATAACTCACCCATATATTATACCAGGGTGTCAGTGATGGGGATGTAGAAGTTGAATTAACAGTCATCAGTGTTGCAATGGAATGCTCAGTCATCAGAATGAGAGAGGATCAGCACACAGAATACAATGCTCTATGACAACAAAAACAAAAAATAAAAAGAAGTAATAAATAGGAATAGCCACCGTATAATTCACTAATACTGATAATATGTTTAATAATGTAGGAGTTGAAGAGGTCGAATGAGCATATAGTTTAGTTGTTGAATAGAAAGAAGAGACGGTTGAGAGAAACAACAGCAATTGTAAAAGGTAAATACAAAAAATAAAGGAAAAAAAATAAACTCTCATATACTTATTATACCAGGGTGTAAGTGATGGGGACGTAGAAGTGGAATGCGCAGTCATCAGATTAAAAGTGGATCAACCCACAGTACATACAACTGTATCGGACTATATTATCAGAAGATTCAGTAGAGGTACCAAATACATACAGCAACTACAATATTCACAAGCACTAATAATATGTTTACTAATGCAGAGGCCGATGAGGTGGAATGAGCTTGTATTTCAGTTGTTCCATAGACGAGGAGATAAACAGTTGAAGTAGATAACACTAAGTATAAGAGGTAAACAAATATCAAATACAGAATGAATAAATCAAACACTTATACATATATTGTACTAGGGTGTCAGTGATGGAGTTTTAGAAGTGGAATGGAGAGTCATCACAACGGCAGTAGTTGAACACACAGTATATGTCAGTATATGAATCAAATATCAGAGGATACAGAAGGATAGGGTTGTATTAAAACAACAATAAAGGTGATTATTAAAAATAATAGTAGTGATTCAGTGGTAATTGAGGTTGAATGAGGACACCGAGTAGTCGGCATATACCTTGCAGAGATACAGTCAAGTAATTATCATTATCAATACTTGGTAAGTAGAGTATTCAGAATAAACAAAACAAATATACAGGAATAGTCGACATAAAATATATGGAATAAGCACTCATACATATATAACTCTAGAGGGCTGTTCATTAGAATGAGTAACAGGAATGTACAATCAACTGATCAGCAGTGTTTGAACTTATGGTATACTATGATGTTTACAACAAAAAAATAGATGACCTTGCAGAAGTAAGAACTCATATACAACAGCCATAAGAAATATGAGTACTAAAAATATCTTCAGTGTTGTAGGGGCTAATGAGGTCGAATGACGGACTGATCAGTGCTGAATTGACTGAAGAGGTGCAGTAGCAGTGAATATTGGAAGTGAAATGGTAAATACAATATAAAAATGAAATAAATAAACGAAAATAAAAA
>JAIXMH010000296.1:0-11823 GCA_025528865.1 Pilobolus umbonatus
TTCCTTTGACAAACCAAATACAGATGCGAGATCAGAGATGTAAATACTGAGTAGTTCGGACTTGGTGAAGGAATTATCGGTTATAACGTTCTGTTCGTATACATGTCGGGGGATATCATCATTATAGTTGCAAGAGGTCTTATAACTTCTTTTGACGAATGGATCAAAAGTTGATTCTACTAATGGTTACAGGTAAGTACAAAGTATATTTATTATATAAAATCATTGATACTATATGGTATATACCTTCATCACAATCATCTACTGCTTCCATTGGCACCCTAGTTGTACTTGTACTAGCTGAATCAACAGAAAGCTCAGAGGTACACACTTCTTCTGCCAGTTCCATTGCTGTATGAGAGCGTTTATGATTTGTTCTGGACTTGGCTGACTGAAATACCATGGGACACTTGTCGCATTCAAATGATTGGTCTCTCGTAACATCAGTAGTTTTTTGTTTTTTGTATTGGTTGAACATTTTAGAAAGAATCAAAGTGAAATGAGTAAAAGTAGAAAAAAAATAAGAAGGAGGAACCAAGTATTTTTTGACATTTGGTTTCTTTTATTCATGAGCTCAAAACGACACGACTGTTTTTGTGTTTTCTAGAAGCCGTTCCATCCCAACTGTCATTTTATGGTGCCTTAAATTGTATTACCTAAAGCGACGATCTCATATCCATACAAGTGTCAACATCTGAGTATATATAACTAATAAGGAAATAATTTAGAAATCGATGTTATAAGTATATTGATTCGCTCAATATAAGCTACTTTCATACAGATTCAGTAATGATTAATATTTAAATCCTCCAATACATCTTTCCAATTAATACTTCTTTAAACACACCATTCCGAGTAACAAAAGTACCCAATGGATGGGCTACGGTTCATTAGATGACTTATATGTATTTATTCCAGATCAGATCATCCTCACGGTCCCATCCCACATTCTTTATTGTTGACTCTGAATAGGTTGTTCCCCTCTATTGACATCCGTAATTGGACCTTGTCGGTTCACACATACAGTTAAGTTTAAAATTCAATTCTTCGTATAACATACTCTCATTCATTTTGTAATAAGAAAAAATAATAAATATTTCTATTGGTCTGTTCCAATCATCAGTCACCTTTACACTTTGTCTTTGATGTTTGAGGTTGAATATACTCATATATTTATCAGTTATCCCGTAGTATACCAGATTATGACATATTCGAATTGTTAAATTTGAGATAACGTTACCTGTCAATTGGATTCCCAGATCAATGAAGTTGAATTCTGAATGTTCCCAAACTGAGTAAAAATTAAACAACGTCTGGGTATATATGGGATAAGTCAGGTATAGGTATTTGATGTGTTTAATGCTAGTAGAATGTGTATAGTGATAAAGATGTTAATTCCGTTTGATCTTTGTATAAGGATATTTTTTATTCAAATAGATAATCTGTTGATGGGATACAGCATGTTAAAGATTTATATATTCCTAATAAGGATTTTATTATTAAGACTCCATAAGAACAATGATCATACATGCTTTAAAACAATATTAAAGGGTATGTTTACAGGTAGTATAACTAGTATTTAACCTATTGATTGATAGAGTATCTATTTCATAGTACTCCTAATTAATATCATAATTTATAATGTTCATATCAATACTTGTCACATTTAATTCCAATACGGTTCATCAATACATAATCTAAAAATAGTAATAATGTCAGATTCTGTTATAAATTCAATTATTTTAGAACATAATGGATTAATCAATCCATATCTCCTTCTGCTTCCTCTGAATAACCCATCATAAACAATTACAATAACAACAATAACAATAGCAATGCTTCCGACAACGAGGATTCTGTATCTCGAAGACTGACAGCCATTGAGCAAGGTATGAATCTCATCATGGAGCAACTCGGTGTGGGTGTACAGCCACCAACCATTGATGGGATGCTTGTACAAGACACAAGAGGTATGTTATTTTACAATTTATAACAATGTAGTTTCTAGAATGTTTTAATAGGGCTGGACATCATTAGAGATGAGAGGGAGGTCACTAGATTGGTGACATTCCCTGATTTTCGAGGTATAAGGGACATCCCACCAACCCTTGAGGAAGCCTTGCGTGGATTTGTACCCACTCGTACAAATAGGTCTCCAACCCCTGCAGTCAGGCTAAATGCGCTGATTGCCTATCTCTACAAACTCGATAATGGAGGTAGAGAGATTAGGGAGGAGACCAAGGATTTTGTACGAAAGCAATTCCATGCAATGACAAGACAATGTAGAGTTGTCATGAAACAACTAGGTGTGATGGCAACCTACTGGGGTGAGATACCTGATCGTCATCAAGCCTATTACTCTCTCAAACTTGAGGGAGTAATAGCCACCTTTGGGTATCCTATTTACCATTGTAAGAAGGAATGGGCTGCTCGAACCCTGCTCCAAGAAGCCATGAAGAGTGAGAGGCAGGTGCAGAGAAGAAGAGAAGCGGTAAGCTACAATGAATACAATACCTCTATTTATACTAATTATATTATTCTATCATTATTTTATTAAACAGAGGTTGTATAATGCCAGACAATAGAAGGTAAATCATTTTTGTGCATTGTACTTCTGTCAGACACTAATTGTAGATATAAATAGAAGATCTTTGTGGAGTTCAAACTGTGCTTCTCTTATTTCTAAATAAAATAAACAAAAAAAATTTTTATTCCCTCTTCTTTTTCTATCTCTTTTGTTGTTAATCCTGTAAGTCCATGGAATATGTGCTTTGTCTTTATATTTATGTTACAAGATTATTAATTACTGCCGTTCATATAGTGTACATGTACATGCTAGTTGGCTAATGAGAGGTAATAAGATTTGAAATGTCTCATTGTTCCCATTATTAACATTTTTCTTATCTAGGCATGACTAGCTTGGTTGTTCCCATGTGTATAAGTTAGTATGATAAAACCATAAGGGTGTAAAGACTCTAACATCTATTTTCTCTTCTATCTTAGGTGTGCTGTTCTATACCCCCTGGTTCCAGATAAAAGGTGTCGTATTTACTCCTACTTATATTCGTATGGATAACGCACTTTGAAAGGACTACTTTTATATATAAATGTCAGATAGACTATAATTACACAAGCCGATCATTCGAGCCCATATAAAAAGGGTCTATTTTTATTAATGAGCTCTCTCTCGCATTTGCACCTAATAAAAGAGTTACAAAGAGTCTCATCACTTCTGTCCTTTTCTCATATTAACTCTAAAACTATAACAAATATCTCAAAAGGTAACATTTACTATTGGAATATAATAGATATACACAGTAATCCGACCCCTGTTCTTCTATATCACTAGTACAATGAGTATATTAAGGTAATGTATACAAATAAAAGCATCCATCCCCTATTTATTATAGGAATGCCCACATATAACTGTATCGAGGTAATCATCATAACTATCGTCGTCTCTAGTATTCATTGATCTCATTTTTTACTGTGTTCCACTTATAGATAACTGTCTATCAATGATCACTGAAAGTGGCCCAATAATCAAATGCTTCAGTTCATGGTTATTTAATGTTTATCCTTATTTCATTTCTCGTCCATAGTTTATTTGATTCTATTAATAAATAAAAAAAATTATTCTCATAATAATTATGACTTTTTGTGCTCCTATTTAATAATGATTGAATTGAGATACAATACAGCGGTATATTTCTGTTAAAAGGTCGTTACATACACCAATTGAGTACACCATAGAGACTACCAATTGTTTATTCTATTGGCTTACAATCGCGGGTAAACGAGTGAAAGAAGGCCGAGACTCCCAATTACATTGTGGTATAAACACCAGACGGGAGCATTTTGACACCACTTTGATGGAATTCCAACCAAACATTGCGTCTTCTTGTCTCAAAACCACTAATTATTTTCAATTCTACAGCCTAATTGACTGCGTATAAAACTGCCAATTCATCGACAATTGGTGCCATTACAACTACTCATTCATCCGTAGTGATAGAAATGGATAGAATGATGTGATATAGAATAAGATAGTACAATAGTATAGAATAATATGATAATGGATAAATATAACGATGGAAGTAGTGGTTGTACAAGGAAGAATGTTCGGGTAGAAGAAAACCAAGAGAAAAGAATATGAAGGAATAGCATCATATGAAGAATATGAACATATGCAGATTATGGTAAGCATGTTCATAAGCATGGCTAACATAAAAAGTATCATTGTGTGATCTTTCTTCTTGCACGCCTATTGGCTGGTATCTTTGGCTTGAACTTTCTCTTGTTGATTCTCACAGGCACATGTGGCAACAAGGGTTCCTTATTGAGCTTCACCTCTTCAGGCACACCGACATAAATTGTCAGTGTCCCAAGTACACAGCCATCGGATATGGAATTAGTGTCACAATACTATGAGCGCCCCAGGAAATATAAAAGGAAGTTTACACCTACAAAACCAATCAATCAGAAGAGATCACGTCCCAAGCTGAATTGTATACTCCAACACGCCTGTCCATACCATAATCACCATTGCTAATACTCCCATTGTCTAATGATCAAGTCATAAGCCTTATCAACATGTTCATAGCCTTTTATACAATACATTGTTCCCATCAGTAGTCTCAGCAGTCATGATGCATCAAATTGTCATTGCCCAGCATTATATAATTTGTATTATCTTATATTTAGTTAAATTCCCACAGCACAATCCCATTTTATCTAGTTGAGTTCATATCTCAGAAAACATATAAATATACCACAATTATTATTCAATAAACATTATTCTTTATCAACTTAACAACTACTTCTCTCTTAGTTTTACTACTAAGTAAATTAGTACTCTCTTTGAGTGAATCCCCGGTTTACTATTTGTTGAGTAATAAAATACCTAATTTACAAAATGATACGTTTATGGTGCTGGTCTTATTAAGGATCAATAAGTAGATGAAGTGTTTACTGTTCACTAAGTCTATCAGTGTGAGACTAAGCACTGAATGTCCCGCTATTGATTATTACTGATGTCTATTTCCCGAGGATTCTTCCTAATCCTCTAATTTCTCAATTTCTCTGTCTGGATTCCAAAGACCCCAAAAGTAATATTCAAAGGTAAAAGCTTATTTATTTCATTCTAGAGATTCAATGTCAATTTATATCATATTATTTAAACTAAGAAGTATTCCTAATCATGTGTCTTGAATGTCATTGGATGGGTGGTACAGGTGAGTAGATGATTTTAGTGGCAGTTTAATCACTTCACCACGTATCAAAAATGTCGGTGTGGATTACACAGCAAGTCCCTATATAGAAACCCTGTTCCCTCACGTGCCGCCAAGAGTGAATAAGCGTAGATTCAAGCCAAAAGCTCCAGCCAATAAGCGTTCGAGGCGTAAGATTGAACACTGATCCCATTTTTGACAATCATCCGTATGAACTGCCTTCCATATATTTATCCTTCTGACACCTTATATCTCCTGCTTTCCATTAGTTTCTTCTTCACTTGATTCTTTTCTATGTAGATTATTCTTCTTCTTATTATCATGATTTTCATATTATTCTTACACACTTCTCTCTGATCATGATATTCTCGTATACTCTATCCACTCTATATTTTATATTCATCATCTTCTATCCTTCATATGTTATTATATCACACTTGTATTATTAATTATCCTCTATTCAAATCATATCATATCTTTTATTCATTTTATATAAATATGCATCAAAATGCATACAATAAACATCATCTTCTTAACTCTTAAATAACTGTTACATTTGGTTTATAGTATCTTTTAATCCGTGTATTAAAAGATAGATTTTGGATTCTGATTACACTACAATTAAGCTTTGGGTTACCTGCAAATTGACAAAAATGTCAGTCCCAATGATAGTCGTCCAACATCCGTAGAACACAAGCAGCCAATAGAAGTACAATACAATCTTCCGACTCAATACAATCCCAAAAAGAGAAGGTTCAAACCTAACACCAGAGTGGCGCGAGCAAGACGAGATAAGCGAGTTAAACTGAATCTCATTGGTCTCATAATCAAGTTACTTAAATAATATGATTGGTGGATCACCCATTATAGAAACATTCAATTATCAGATCAAAGACACCTCTTTATCGAAGAAGAAGACTATCCATATCACCAATCATCATTGTCCACATAGCTATCATTAAATAATAATTGAATTCTACCTTATATATTATAACCACAATCCAATAGCTAGAAAACATATAAATACCCTGTTGTTTTGTATCAATAAACATCATCTTTTTTAACTTCTCATTACTTCGCTCTATTGCTCTAACTGTTACTTCTTTAACCGTTTTAAAGAACTTGATACTTATTACCCGTTGTAATAAGTCTGACATATTCCCGTAACCGTAATCAATCTAAGATCACTCTAACTGTAATACGTGATCTAACAAAAATTGAGATGTACGGTAGTTGAGGGTAGTAAGTAAAGAGAAGCAGTTGGGAACGATAAGGAGAATAGACCAACTAGACAGGGTAAGAGAGTATATTTAGTTAATCACTCTTCACTTCAAAACAATAAGAGAACTAAGGCCGACTGAAAAAACCTACTTCGAATCAATTGGCACCAGAAGATATGAGAAACGGAAATAACAAACTTATAGAAAAGGTTATGTTCGAGATTAAAGTTATTCTTTATTTCATAGGAAAATGATCCCCTTTTATATCTTTACAGAATTCAACAAATGGATAAACTATAGAATGCAATCCTGGATCATACACCAATCACTAATATAGATCAAGGTACACGATCCAAGGATACAACGCGAATGGTAGAATTATAACGGGTAAAGGATGGTAAATGGTAGAAATGAAACATTGATAATAGGATGAAGAGGGAAAGAGGGTAATGGGATAATGGTAAGGGATTATGGGAACGGTATAATAAAAATAAAGTAAGCTTGATCCATGGTATATATTAATTAAGTGCTGGAAAGTTGGGTATAAGTGTCGTGTGTTCAATTTCGGCAGTCAAAATCAGTGTGCGAACTGCACCCGGCAAACCGGCTACACCTCTATTCAATCCTAGAATATCGTGCACCAAACCATGCCAAACTGACTACTGCTTCATCTACTTACACCTTGCTTATAACACTACGATCGACACCGACCAAGAGACACTATCTCTGCTATACTTCTTATTCTTACTACGTTGAACTCAAAACGAGTTTACATCCAATTCAGCCTACAGCCTGTCAAAATTGTAAATTTCGGGATGACCAGAGACAAAATGCGTATAATATAACAGATACAAAATGCCAAATGCTTAAAAAGAGTAAATCTCAAAAGAGAACCACTATCAAAAGTAATAAAGTGTTTTAAAAGATGATGTTTATTTTTTATTAGGTTGAGGGGATATTTATATTAAATTAAGTACCATAGAATTAACGAGAAGAATAGATCTGTAGCATGGAGGAAGCTAGAATGGAAGGGACTAGAGCAAGTATCATTCATGGTAAGGAAGTATCTGGAAATGATCTTGGTGTTGTGTGGATACTACTGGAAAGTGCCAGAATCGGTAGAGTCAGAAGGATTGTTGACATATTCGGTAGTTAGTGTGACCTTACGCTTTGAGCGTCTCTTGGTTGGGATCTTGGGCCTGAAACGTCGTTTGATTGGTCTATGTGGGACATGGGGAAACAAGGGTTTTTTATATGGCTGAGGTACTATTTTGACATCGACAAAATTGTGGATTACCAAAATCCCTATCACTATGAGCCTGGTCCACTTTTCCCTCATGTGCCTGTACGGACCAATAAGCGTAGATTCAAGCCACAGATTCCAGCCAATAAAAGAGCAAGACGCAAGATGGCACAATGATACTCTTTATAGCAACGGTCCTTATGAACTGTCTTCTAGAATCCTCAATCCTTAGTACTCCTGATAATCTGATGCTTTCCAGTAGCTCCTATTTTCATTTGATTCTTCCATACTCTCTTCTATATTATCACGACTATATTCTATTGTTTATTCTCATATTATTCTCACATTACTTTCATATTATTATCATATTATTATTCATTATATATCTATTCTAGCTACTTCTACTCTTTATATGTTATTATCTCACACTGTATTATTAATTATTCTATGCAAAATCATGCTACATCTTATACTCCAAATCATATAAATATGCATTGAAATGCATAGAAATAAACATCATCTTTCAACCCTCTAATTACTTCTATTACTCAGTCTGGTTCTTTGATCCATCATCAAAGAAGTATCTATTGAAGCACCTTATATCAGAACCTGTATAACATTATAAGCTTAATCCACTTGGGATTTAACATTGGTAGCATTTGTATTATCAATTATATTTCAAACTTCGTATTATCTATTTAAATGGGAAACGAGAAAACCCCCTCTACCTCGACCGCCTCATTTGACCCCATGGCCCTTATGGAACGCATGGTGTCAGCTATGGAGAAGTCCGCTGGTACCAAATTCCGCATGAATGAACCAACAGTGTACGATGGAACGAGAGATGCACTGATCGTTGATGGTTGGATCAAATCTGTGGAACATTATGCCAACCTCCAAAACTGGGATGATGAACAAACATCCAAATATGCAGTCACATTATTCAAAGAAAGAGCAGATGCCTGGTACAGGTCCATCGAGCCCAAAGAAGATGAGAAAGCGTACGGATGGTTGACCTTAAAAAGACTTCTAATTGCATTCTTCCGCCCAGAAAACTCTGTCATGGTCGCACGAGACAAACTAGCTGTCCTAAGACAAACAACGGACCTCACCACTTATATTAATGCTTTCCGCGATCTCAAACTAGCTATCCAAGATATGAATGATAGTGAAGCAACAGATCGCTTTGTACGTGGTCTCAAGGATGGACGCATGAGATCACATATTCGTCAAAGTGTAGTCACTAATCTTCAAGAAGCAATACACTCTGCCCTGTCATTCGATGCTGGTGAAGAACGCTTTCGTTTTTCAAATCCACGCCGTACAAATCAACCTTACTATGATGATCCAATGGATATCGACCTCATTGATGATGTTTTCGCCTTGAACAACAGAAGAAGACCATTTGTGAACCGTAACAGTAACAACAGATACAACAGTAACGATCAATACAGTAATAACCAATATAGCAATAACCGCAATTCCACCACCTGTTATTATTGCCAGAAGAAAGGTCACGGAAAGTCATTTTGCCCTACCCGAAAAGCAGATATCAGAGAGTTTATAAGATCAGCAGATAACAGAAAGCAGCGACAATATCAGCAGGATTTTCATTAAACGTGGTTGAAGATACGGAAGCACTGAAATATAATGAGATTTAATAAAGAGTATAAATGTATGAAATAGATAATAGAGACAGCAAGGAATACTTTTTGAGACTAGTATTTATTGTGAGAATAAAGGTAATAATAAAAGTATCTTCTGTCAGGAAAAGACCCCGTTTAATCTCTTGAGATGATTGTTGTATTTATATGTTTCCTTGTCTTGTTTGAATAAGCGACAAGGACATGACAGATGATTCGACATGTTCTTTAGGATGGCTTATGGATGAGTAACTGTGAAATGAACCTATAGATGATGGAGGATAAGAATGATTAGAATAGGCGAGTACAGGATGTGTGGGAGAATTTAGATCATTGGTCATGGTTATTGATTCACTATAATTAAGAATGAATCCCGTAACTGATATGGAAGTATAGGAGTTATCAACTCACTTGGTTGAGGTAAATATAAAGCCAGTATGGAGATGTATAAGAATTATGGATTATCACTTATTGTTTGTGATCAGTAGACATGCTGTCACACTTAATATCCTTATTTATCATTATACGCCGGAGTACATACTATTTGTATATGCTTAACTGCCTGACTAGTTCCTATTCTACAACAAGCACAACCACGTTCAAATCGAAGACTTCCACAGTATAACAATAACAATAACATTAATAATAATAACAATGATAATATTATGAATAACCCTTCTAACTCACATAATTATATTTCTGATAATAAACTAATTGATCTTGACCCTTACACAACTGTTCCTCTGAGTATTAAAAAATTCCCTGTGTTAAGGCCTCATAATATCTTTAGTTATAGGACTGAACCTCTATCAAGGAAAGAAGAAGTTGGTAACCAAGTAACACCTATTCCCTCTGATGATGAATTACAACACATTCAAGAACTGAATGCTATTGACACCAAGTTACCCATATATACAGCCACATATATGGATCAGCCTATCAATGTCCTTATTGACAGTGGAGCAAGTGAGAATTATGTTTCACCACAAATAGCGTATCTTGCAGATCATTTCATACCTGTAGAAGGAAGACAAGTAGAAACCGCAAACGGGGAAGTTACCAAAATTAATCAGAAAATAAATATGAATATTGGCTTGGGGGGATATAAAGATCAGATCACTGCTTATATATTTCCTAATAAGTTTGATTTAATTCTAGGTAGAACATGGCTGAAGAACAGTAATGCTAAACCAGATTGGATTGGTGACAGTTGGACAATAGAACAGAATGGAAGCATGATCAAGCTAGAACCCAACAATCAACAACAATACCAGTACTCATTAGATGTTGACTATTTAGTTTCACACAAGCAAGCCGATCGACTAATCAAGAAACATCATGCCGACAGTTACATCATTTATATTAAAGATATACTTACTCATGACAACACACTTGAACTTAATAGCATGGACAATAACACCAGAAATACATATTGGAACAGCTTAGTGAAACAATATACTGACGTTTTCAAAGATGAGCTTCCCGGACTACCACCTAAAAGGGATGTACATCATGTAATCGACACCAATGATGCCAAACCAATCAGCAGAGCCCCTTTTAAGATGTCTCCAGCCGAATTAGATGAATTACAAAGACAATTGAAGCAACTACTATCACTAGGACTCATTCGACCAAGCACTTCACCATGGGGTGCTCCTGTACTATTTGTAAAGAAGAAGAATGGGGAAATGCGTATGTGTATCGATTACAGAGCACTAAATAAAGTAACCACCAAGAACAAGCACCCACTACCAAGAATAGATGAATGCCTAGATAGATTATAAGGCTCTTCATTTTTCACTTCATTGGACCTAAAGAGTGGTTATCATCAAGTAAGGATACACCCAAATGATGTTCCAAAGACGGCATTCAACACCCGGTATGGACAGTATGAGTTTCTTGTTCTCCCTTTTGGATTGACCAATGCACCACCAACATTCCAGCGCCTTATGAATGATGTATTGGGTGACTGCTTAGATAAGTTTGCGCTAGTCTACCTAGACGACATATTGATTTACAGCAAATCAGAGAGTGAGCACAAAGAACATGTCAGACATGTATTAGAAAGATTAAGAAAAGCAGGTCTCATAAGTAATCTAAAAAAGTGTGAATTTGGAAAAAGAGAATTGGTATTTGTAGGTTATAAGGTTACGCCCAATGGTATTCTACCTGATCCATCAAAGGTCAAAAGCATACAGAACTGGCCTCCTCTTACAAATGTACAAGAAGTACGTTCCTTTATTGGACTGGCCCAATATTATCGTCGATTTATGCCCAACTTTGCATCGATTGCATCACCTTTGACTGATCTAACAAGGGGTAGTGGACCCAAAAAGAGAAGTATAATATGGACAAAAGAATGCCAACATGCTTTTGAAACTATAAAAATGCTATTAACCTCTGCTCCAGTTTTAGAGTTACCTGATATGAATAAACCTTTTAGAATAGAGACCGATGCTTCGGATTTTGGTGTTGGAGCTGTTCTT
>JAIXMH010000297.1:0-11808 GCA_025528865.1 Pilobolus umbonatus
GTATATCACACACAGAATATGACAACAATATGAGAATATAAACAAAAAGTAAGAACTGTACACAATAACAAGAATATTCATATTGATGTAGTGTCTGATAGTGGTGAATGAGTATGGAGAGCAGTTGTTCATTGGACTGATAATATACAGTTGAAATGGATATATGTAATAACTCAAGGTAAACAAATAAAAGATAAGGATAAAACAATAAATAAACCAACTCACACATATATAATTCTAGTGTGCCAGTTGTTGTGGATACTTAAGATAATAGCTCATATAATGATGATGATATAGCACATTGGAAGAGTACAGCTTAAGATCAACCCATTATTCCCATAAGTTCAATTGAATTACTTTATTGAATATTGAATAGGATCGTCTATTGTACATGCTATCTGAGAAACGATCTAATATTACTGTATCATTCTTTATATTTTCTATTTCAATTTCGCAACGGAACGAAACCCCGATTTGCGATAATTTTTTTCTTTTAAAATTAAATAAAAAGCACGTGGTAAGTTCAAACTTACGACTTAGTTTAGTGTATTGGGTTTATTATATTATTTAAATTTTGTAAAACATTTGAATATAAGAATAAAATTAAATATAGACTAATTAAATTAAATTATTATATTTAATATAATTATAAACGTTTCTCTCTATCTGTTGAGCAATGTAGACTTACTTACCTGACATCACATATAAGAATTATTCTCATTGGTCGAAGCATCCACTGCTCTTCCTGCTAGATGAGATTTACTGATGGCTGATTTGGAGATAGATCTCCGAAGAAGACCTACTGTCATTGGATGATTACTTCCTCCACATTGTTGTATTACTAATATAGAAATAGATCTGAGATAAGCTCACAGGAAGATAGAGATGAAGCTGTCAGATACATCACTAGTAGATATATTGGATAACTTGCCATGTACTCATATCATGAATCGATTGTTGATCACTTACTTTTATCCGTCCATATTTTAGTATAAATACCCTTACCCATTAGACATTAGAATCGGTATCTTATTTTCTAATAATAAAGGATATACAAAGTTCTAACAGTATTCCTTTAGTATTACATTTTGATTCGTTGTTAAAACACCAGTGTTGGAAATGCCGAACATCACAGTTCCCTCATCAGGAGAGCTGAACATAGACAGCGATATAGTACGTCGATATAATAAGTCAGAGTGTGAATACAGTGAATGTAGGAACAACTAAATACAAGTGCACCCTGTAAAGATCAAAAAGTACACAGTGCTGCAGGATGGAATCAGGTGGAATGAGGACAATATGTTGTTTATATGAGGTATATTAAAATAACAACAGAATATCTAATACGATTAATTGCTGACACATATGTTAACATAGTATATCGAAGGTTAGGATATAGAGCATTATCAGACACTTGTTGATAAACAGTATAAACAGCTATGGAATAACAGTACATAATATGGTGCGATAAACTTTACTTGTAAGTAATGGCTATTAAGGCAGATAAGTGAGAGTACTGATGTAAATAAGATCAATGTGCATAGAATGTGGATGAAGACTGGTTATGTATAGAGTTATGGGTGCCATGGGAAATCACTGTTGCCTTACAATATTTGAACCTGTGTTATATATAGACTCTTTGTATAAACATACAAAATATCCTGTTATTCATCTATCTCTCTTGAGGATCCGTGGAATAGTATATAATGTAATTTGGCATACACTAATTAATCTGGATTTACACTCAGTAACAGCAAAACATAGACTGAACATACAATATCTCACACTTGGATAGCAGTACAACTTAATGGTAAGGATGATGTAGACCAGTTCATGCCCATCCATCTTTCAAATATCGATTGATGATAATAGATCTAATATTGACTTTACACTCTGGTACCCAATGATCAAAATGGATTACCACTGAGCATCATCAATATTTGAACTGAACATACAATATCATAATGGACACTCGCGGTACACCTTATCAGTATGCATGCTGTTATTTGTCGACTTGATAGCTATCTTCTGAATCTTGGTTGAGCATACTAGAGTTTATATTAAATGGACACTTTGGTGGTGGACTATGTACATCATTCATCCGAGACAGAAAGGGTTGTTCTTTTAGAGCTGATTGATTTATCCAAAGATAAAACGGTTATATAAATTAAAGGTAAAGATACGTGAAGTACGATAGAACTCAACAAAGGAGAAAAGGATGATTTATTATAATTACAAAATACGGTTACTCTTATAGTTAATTGGATTGGGGATTATTGTATGTAAGCAAACCTTGGATAAGGTGATTACATACAATCAATGTGTGAACAAGTGGTTACAGCCAATACGTGATGAATATATGAGTATATTCAACTTCAAAAAATAAAAGAAAAAAGTGAAAAGGAGACAGATAAGTTAATCAGACCGAACGAAAGATTGATTGCTCTTTATTATTACAAAATGGATGAGAGTATTTATATTAAAAAGTTATACGGAGAACGGATCTTGAACATACATGAGTGTGTGCATTGACATGATCCAATTACGGATGTCAATACAGGGGAACAACCTATCAAGTGTCAATCAGGAAGAATGTGGGATAAGACCATGAGGATGATCTGATCTGAGATGAATACATATAAGCCTTCTAATGAATCGTAGCCCATCTATTGGATACTTTTGTTACTCGGCATGGCGTGTTTAAAGAAGTATTAATTGGGAAGATGTATTAGAGGATATAAGGTATTGATCATTACTGAATCGGTATGAAAGTAGCTTATATTGAGCGGATCAATATACTAATTGCATTGACTTCAAATTATTTTTTTATGAGTTTATGTACTCAGATTTTGACACTAGTATGAATATGAGATTGTCGATTTAGGTAATACAATTAAGGTACCATTGTATGACAGTTGAGATAGAACTACAGATGAGGATCTGGATAGATTCTGATACAACAATAAGGTTATTAGGATGGTAATCTATTATCAGTGATTGCTCATAAGCAGTACCTTATCGTGTGAGCCTTTATTACATGGTTATGTAAAAGGATCTCTCACGCTGTTAGTAAAATCAGCTACGATTAGAGTGTTATCTGATTTAGATTGTCCTTATTATCTGTTATTGGAACTCAGGCTATTACAAGAGAACCGGATTCTGGGTTGTAATTGATGTGTGGCTTGTATCTGCTATCACTATGCTGTATGGATACATCACTGATCATATATATAACTGATTGGGATTCCAATAAGTTACTGAAGTGCTTTATTCTAAATTTTTACGTGTATGTAATCTGGATAGGCATGTTTAGTGAGATTGCTCGATCACTTGGATGTATTTCTAAAGCGAGTGACGTGTTTAGTGATGTATCTATACTCTCCTGTCATTATGGATAATAATCATCCCGTTCTACTTGATCTTATAACGGATGTCTATATTATAAACTCCACAGCCAATGATACCAGTAGATCTATATTACTATATATTATAGCAAGTAATAAGATCTTGGATAGTTCTTCTCCCTCCACTATGGCGGATTACTTCAGACATCGGCCAGGAGAATGGACCACTGGGTCCATTTAATTTTTTTGTCCAATTAGATTTCTCCTTTTTTTGATAAGTAGAAGTGCTACGGGCCAGGTCATAAGTGAAAAGTAATAAAGAGTGCTGAAAGCTAGATATAACATAGTTGAAATATATATGATGCACTGGGTATAGTTGAAAGTAAAAAAAGTGGATGTTTATTGCTGTTTTTATTGAATTTTATTTACTCTATCAATTTTATAAGGACAGATGTTCCAGTGAGTGGACCTATCCGTCCATTAAATAACACAGATGTATTTAGTGCAGCACATTTTCTAATTTGAATAATCATCCATTTCCTAATCAGGCATATAATATCATCGGACTACTCTAGAGAAAGTCATTATCTTTACTATACCGTAACAGGATAAACATACTCGATAGAGACATAATCTATGCCATTTCACTTCTATTCATCAGTAATTATTGTTCCTTAAGTTATATTCAGTCAATATTATTTCTTTGGTTATTGAATGTTGTTCTTTTGACTTTGTTCATCTCTTGTGTACTCCTCTTCCAGTCCATATTATTTTGATGTTTATCACTGGGCTATGGGAGATCATCGTACTTTGAATCAATCGTTCTATTTCCACCACATCATTATCTCTTAACTTCCACTGTGTTGATTCACCACAATAAGTATATCATTCTTGTTCTATCCCATGGGTACTATTAAACAATAATCTTATACTAGGACATATGTCAATAATCTATTACTCTCCCTATTGTTATCTATCCCTCATTCCATCACCATTTGTTCATTTCAACACTTCCATAAGTCAACAACTGGTATAAATCAATTTTTGTATATTTATATATATTTATGATAATCTGTAATAGTGTATAAATTGTCTATGCCTCCAGATGTCTACTCATTGCAACACTCATTCCACACATCAGCAACATTCATTAACGCATCTTCTTTTCGAGGGACTTCCCTTTTACTTATACTCTATAAATAACCATTGTTGCATTAGACAATATCTAAAAACAAATATTATCAATATTCATATTCCAAAAATAGTTGGTCACTCGAGATGACAACTCATTCCACTTTCATTCCACACATCGGGTTCAAATGACTTGTGATCTACTTACACCAACTGTTTCCCCTACTGCATATATATCCTTTAATAACTTTTGTCCTTGTTCTCTATATAGTTTTGATGTTGTTAGGATATAGAATAGTTTTGAAAAGGAGGGAAAGAGAAAAAAATAAATAAATAAAATAAAGCAGTCAAGTGAAAATTACTAAGCGTGTGTGTGTAATGTATGGGGGAGCTCTCTGAGAAATAATACCTGTATAAATAGTAGGAATTTAGATATCTTTCTTATCGTTTTTCTTTTCATATTTGTATTCTTCTACTTTCAGAATGGGTAGTCATCTCTCATTCCAACCTCATCACATGCCCTCATTTCAACTATATTCCTTGACATCAGTGAAATGAGTACTGTTAAAGCCGAAAATATTTTTGTTTATTGCTGTAGAAATGATAACTATATAGGTATATATTTCGGAGTAGGTATACATTATATTATTAATGACAGACTAAAATAGTGTATTATGGGTACGATAGATCTTTTTTCTCTTTCTCTTCCATCTTTTAATTATTTAGCACATCCTTGTATATCTTCTAGTAAGTTAATAAATTTATACTTCTCATGCGTTACTACAAAATATTCTGATGATCTGTATTGTTGGCATTATAATTAACTGTTAGAATATCTCTGGTCTATGTATATGTCTTGTCTCTATCAAAATGTTGTTATCTTTAATGGATAGTATTCTAATAGTTCCCAAGTATAAATGAATACACTTGATGACACGTCCTGCTAATCAGATGGCTCTACTCTCACACAGGTATTATTCCTTTCTGTTCCAGAAATAATAACCAAGGTAGCTGATATGATTTAACTCACATTGGTTCTATTTGTACTTACAATTGTTCTTATCAATAGGGTATTCTAATGTTTAGGTGGAAGATACATTCCATCCAAGTATATCTTCACAGATGATACTTGTGCTTAATATATTATATTCGATCTTGCTTCTGGTTTTGATTGTTAGTTGTGGTACCAATGTAAGCTTTTGTGCTGTTTTTCTTGGTAGTGTATGTATGAATTGAGATAATCTCTGATAATTTCCAATAGTTCACTTTTTCTTCATAGTCATCGTCTTAAGCATACAAGCTTCTAGTCGTAGTGCTTATGATTCTCACTGACAGGAGGTAATCGCTATTTATATCTATTAATATACTCTTTACTCAAAACGATATCTGCTTATCCTCACTAGTTTTTTATCACCTAACAATATGTTCATGTAAGTCGAATAATACATAATCACTATCTACTCTCTCTAATACTATTACTGTTATAGATATGTTCTAAATCTAACTGAAACTACTTCGCATGGTATAAATGAGTGTGTACCTGTAAGTGATGAAATTGGAATAGAGTGTATTTTTATTAACTGTTACCCTTTAGGTCTTGTAGATAACCTTAATATGCTTTTTTTCTGGGATACCCTTACTGACAGACAATCAATACTATTACGGTTGAAGATTAGATTCTATGTGAATCTATATTCTATAGTATGATTCTATGCTTGATGTTCTTCTTTTACATTTAGTATTTGTATCATATATCTCTTTTGTAAATACTATTCTATAAATAAAATAATATTGATTATTGGCTCAATAATACAAATAATACCCTGTAATATGAATGCTTTTTCCTAATGATAGATGACTAAATGATTGGTTGATTATTATGTAGTCATAGACTTTAGATGTGCTAGAAGTGATACAGATCTGGAACGTAGTAGTGGCATTTCCCATACTCCGTCCTGGCAAATGTCGAGATTTTGGACAAAAAAGTACCGGGATGTCAGAGTGCCTCCAGCTTATTTACTCGGACCAACCGTTCCAATGACTGGACATATGTTCCAAGTAATCCGCCTTAGTGCTCTCTTTTAATAAAGAATCTTAGTTGATAGTCATTGACTTATACACGTCCCCATCACTCAATCATATATAATATTACTAAAACACTTCAGCGAGGAAGCTGTTGATGGCTGACTAAAATATATGAGCATAGTGCTTGGTAATACTACTTCAGCACAGTTATATGCTATCTTCATCTTGCTTGATTTTCTTCAAGTGAGTAATACCTTGAACTAACCACACATGATACGCTACAATATACAAATAGATGCTTTGAGGACGGAGTATAATAATACCACCCTTGTAAAGTTCTTTTTTATTCTTTTCTTTCGATCTTCTCTTTTTTTTGTTTATCTAATAATGACTATTCTTGAATATGATAAAGACTGTAATTAAGGTGCGTATGTAGTAGATGGAAAGAAGGTAATGACCTTCATCTTCGACATGACAGAAATATGGGTATCTAATACTCTGAATCAATACTATGATAAAATGTACCAACACATAGTATAAATAGAGACCCTTCTATGTAGTCAAAAAAAGGTGCACTACTTTTATCTACCAAGATCAGTATATACTCTTTCTGACTGTTACTCTCATTCCATCTGGTGTCTCTCTGAATATTTATAGCTTGGCTTTCTTATCTCTCTTTGTGATGTATTCTTTATTCTTCTACTAGTGTATTCTCTTTATTAGTTATCTATCTGGAGTGCTTTTTTTGACTATATGATGCTTATATTCTTGTATTTATGTTACTCAGTTTTGGTTTAAGAGTTGTCTGTATTCTGCTCTCTATGTTGCTTGTTTTATGGTGTTCTCGGTCAAAGTGTATACGTAATATACCCAAGAGTAATCCTTTATTATCATACTCTTAGTTTTATTATCTTGTAGTAATACTCTCTACAATAAAGTACCTTGTGTTGTCTCCTATGATGTATGAATAGGTGTTGCTCTGGTACTTATGATTGTATGATGACCATTTTGTGTAGTAGACTGACTTTCTCTTATTAGATATCTTACTTGTAATCAAGAAGTTGTAAGTAACAGACACAACATATAATAAAATCAATACCTACACTCTTATCTATTGATAGTGTATTCATTAACAGCCCAGCAACATTCCTCTACCTTTATCATCAACTGGATATCTCATGTATGGTATGTAACTTACTCCATGTCATAACAATACATGAAATTAACCTCCCTTTGGTGATAGATGTCCTATCTTTGTATAAATTACATATGTAAGTACATGAAATAACATACAGACAATAAAATTACTCATACTATTTCTATCTTTAGTTCTATCCTATGTAACCCAGTAACTACTGTATGTGATGCTTTCTTGTTTGTGGTATGTATCCTATATTTTATCTGGTATACAGCATAACAACTGTGTTCTTTCTATTAGGTGGATAGCTATAACTAAAAAAGAATAGATGTAAGTAGATGCCGTGTTGTCTATATATGCTCTTTACTAATACAACTTCTTTATCATATAGTATAATCAATACAGTTTAACGAATACCTTTATTTCTCTTTGTTACAATGTACACTGCTTAAAATCTCTATCCCATCCAACATACAATGCTTAATCTCTAGATCTTTCTCAACGTACAATGTTTACAATGCTTCTTATAATTTATGGTATTTCAATAAATAGAATAACCAGCCCTCTGATCAATACTCAAAGCTCAGTTCAATTCAATTCTTTATTCTATTCATAATAAAATACATTTGATATGCAATGCATTCAATTATAATCATAATAATATTGTCTATCGTATTATATATCTAATGAATCCACCCAATAGTAACTGTATCTATGAGTTGTATGTATCCAATAGTAAAGCTATACATGAATCTTCTGTCCGGTTAAAAGTCACGGGACTCTACCAATAGAAAGAATTATCTCTCACCGAAGAAAGTAGGATGAGATCTGCCCGGCAGATAAATTACATAACGTTGTTTGTCGTCCAAATGACCGGACTTTTACCTACCAACCGTGTGGTCTGGCCGATTTTCGTCCGTCCAAATCTTTCATAGTGTAATAGATTGCTATACAAATTACCTCATTGTTATTGACAAAATCGGATATTGGTCTAATATTCGCTTCACTATCTCTATAGTACATAACACCAGGATTAACAGCTGAACTCTCACCTTTCACAGAACATATTCTACAACCAAATTTAGCTCTATGTCCTTTATGGTGAGCAAATTTGGAGACCTATTTGTTATACAAATTAGATTACTAACGTCTATTTCTCTTGTTTATGTGCTATTGACAATCTACCTGGGGAATGTCACCAGTAGCCATGACCATATGCACTCTTCCTTTGATCACTTCACCAGAGCATTTCTTTACTATCAGCCCATGCTCACCCAAGCTCTTGATCTCATCTACAATTGGCAGCAGATAAGAATCAAGGTCTACGATCTTCCCTGAAATGACAGCTAACTGGAACATATATTCATCGGTATATCTAAAAGCATTTGTGTAAGTAAAACTATAAAAGATTTGGACGCCAAATAACAGCCAGGCTGACTGGTTCAGTCGTCTTAGGGATTTTTAAAGGTAGCCAGCCAATTGAATTGTATTGTTTTCCAGCAGTTGGAATGACAAAGTTAATGTCAATAAGCAAAGTTTTGATTTGAATGCTGAAAATGAGATATGTTGTTCATGAGGTTCTTTTATATGTCATAGTACTGTTTAAAGTATAAAAAATGGATGTATAATGTATTTTATAGCTCTTTTACAATTTGTATTTCAATTTCGAAATAGAAAATGCCAAATTGTAAGCTGTTCAAATGCTCCATCAATTAATTATGTCTATTTATATCACTTACTTGCCCGGACAGATTATTTTTTTTTCAATTTCCGAATATCCCCTCCTTTTCACTTTCACTTCAGTAGGGACCATGTAAACATCAATAAGAATCGAAGGACAATAACATATACTAGTAACGAATGGACCTAGTGTTTGTGATCGGGATCTATACCTGGAATGCACAGTTGTCAGATCTACTGTACCCCGACATAGGGTATATCACACACAGAATATGACAACAATATGAGAATAAAAACAAAAGCAAAAACTGTACACAATAACAAGAATATCCAAATAAACTGATAATATTCGTAGTGATGTAGTGTTTGATGGTTTTGAATGAGTATAGAGATTAGTTGTTCATTAGACTGATAATATACAGTTGAAATGGATGTAATAACTCAAGTTAAACAAATAAATAAAAGATGAGGATAAAACAATAAATAAACCAACTCACACATATATAATTCTAGTGTGACAGTGTTGTGAATGTCGAACATCACAGTTCACCCATCAGGAAAACTGAAGATAGACAACAATAGAGTACGTCAATATAATTAGTCAGAGTATAAATGCAGTAAATGTAGGAACAACTAAATACAAGTGCACCCTGTGAAGATGAAAAAGTACACAGTGATGCAGGATGGAATCAGGTAGAATGAGAACAGTATGTTGACAGATTATTTTTCTTTTTTTTTATAAGAGGTAAAGAAAAATGACTACAGAATATCTAATACGACTAATTGCTGACACATATTTTGACATAGTGTATCGAAGGTTGGGATATGGAGCATCATCTGACACTTGATGATAAACAGTATACACAGCTATGGAATAACAATACATAATATGGTCCGATTAAATTGTACTTGTAAGTAGTTGCTATTAAGGAGATAAGTGATAATACTGACATAAATAAGATCAATATGCATAGAATGAGGATAAAGGTTGGTTATGTATAGACTTATGGATGCCATAGGAAATTACTGTTGCCTTACAATATTTGAATCGGTGTTATGTATTATAGACTCTTCGTATATGCATACAAAATGACCTGTCGTTCATCTACACTACAATACAAATATTAGTCTGATTTAGATTAATAATTAGTCTATTTGAGATTAATATTTTGGCTGTAAATATTGGTGGATCTTCGTACAGCGTTTTTTCAAAGATTAACAGTTTATCTCTTTGAGATTAATATTTCGTATGGAATTATTAATCTCTCCCAGATGAATAATTCACTTTTCACAGACTAATTTTTTAGTGGCAATTATTAACCCTTTTCACACTAATATTCTATCTAATCATTCATATTGTGTGTAGTTTTTACCTGCTTAAATTAACATTTAATCTGTCAAGAGTTAATATTTCGAGTGAATTGTGTTTGAATACCCACCAGAATAGAATTTGAAGATCAATTTGAACATCAATTTGATCATAGATTAAAGATCCATAAACATCATTCAAACATAGATTGAATATCAATGAAACATCATTTAGGGAGCAGTATGGGAAGTACGGTATAATAGATTATAGCATTTTATTGGTTTGTATTATTTCATAAAAATAAAGGGAATGACAAATATATATATATATAATCTATACTATATCACTATCTACCCGGGGATAATCATACTAGGCACTACAGAACAAGTCACATAATCCCCTCTACTAGTCTATCTATTACATAGCTTGTTCCCATTATATACAGTTGAAGGATTGATAGTATTACCCCTGTTCCTAGTAGCAAACATCATTACTATGTGCATAGTATAAATTAGTAATGGGAATAATAGACGAAGTAGTAATAACATACCTGTGATGTGTTCTTATTACTATATAGTGTTGGAGTGTATTCCTATTCAATAACAGTCAATACACAATTCTTATTATTGAGTGGACTTGTGAACTACTTACTCATGAGTGATTATTTCTTATTGGTATCAGGCAGTATTCTTGACAGTAAACACATATAAGTACATCACTATGTAGAAGGTTATAATAAGTACTTGTCTCTCTTTCTATGTGGGTCTTAATAAACTTGCAAAGGTTAGGAATAGGTATACTTGTTATTATGTATTTATTTACATCTTAAGTACATATATACTACATTACAGGCATATAAATGCTATACTCACATTGAAATGACCATTACATTGTTGACCTTAGACTTCAAAGTAAACACTACATGAGGATAAATACTTATTTATTGATAGACGAAAGAGATAGAATAAAATACGATGAAATAGATTCAATAAAAACAGAAACTGAAAAATAATTTTTTTATTTAGCAGTCTAGATGAACATGTTGGACCAAATAAGTAAACTATATTATTCCCATTTACCAGTGTCTTTTTACTGGGCGGGAGGGAACATCCAGTCAGCTTCCTAATAGGGAATAGCAATTATTATTACCAAGTATCAGGATCATTATGTATTGTAACTAC
>JAIXMH010000298.1:0-11717 GCA_025528865.1 Pilobolus umbonatus
ATTGTTGAATCTTCCATTGTTCCTATTATAGTTGTTGTTATTGCTGTTGAAGTTGGATCGGCTATTATTATACTGATTGTTGTTGTACTGCTTCCTCTTATTGAATTTGTTGTTCATTGCATGCAGATCATCCATTAGATCAATGTCCATCGGATCATCTACATATTGTTGAGCTGTACGACGATTATAGAGAAGTTGCGTTCTTCACCAGCACTGAACACAATGGCTGCATGGATGGCTTCATGAAGTGAATTAACGCCACTCTGTCTGAGATGTACTCTCATTCTAGGATCCTTGAGACCACGGGTAAACCTATCAGCGGCATCATCTTCAGGCATGGTAGGAATGGCTAATTTCATATCAATGAATTCATTAATATATGAATGTAAATCTGTGTTCTGTTTCAGTGTGGCAAGTTTGTCACGAGCAAGCAAAATAGTATCTTCGGGGCGGAAGAACAAAATAAGTGACCTCTTGAAGGCCAGCCAGCCAGGAGTAGGTTCATCAGACCTTTTAATAGATCTATACCAAGCGTCTGCTCGACCACGAAGTAAAGAAACGGCATATTTTCCTTTTTTGTTGTCGTCCCAGCTTTGGATATCAATGTATCGTTCCACAGCTTCAAACCAGCTGTCGATGACACTAGCATTTCTTGTGCCATTGAATGTCTGTGGTTCATTCGTTCTAAACCTACTGCCAGCACTAAGTTCCATGGCTTGGACCATACGTTCCATTAAGGTTAATGGATCCAAAGCTGTATTGGGTGTAGATGTAGACGGTGTTTTAATCGGATCAGGCATGTTTCAAAATATATATAAAATAGACGGAGAGAGAGAATAGACCAAGTATAATAGAGAGTATCATTACATAGACAATCAAAAATTTATATATTAATATAAAATATTTATACAAGTTAGTATAATTCAAGAAGTTTTCTATTTATCCCTAGTTGTAAGTTAACAAAAACTTACAGCGTGCTTTTTAATCAATTTTAAAAGAAAAAAATTGTTGCACAACAGAATTTCGATCTGGTGCAAAATATTATTAAATTACAAAATAATCTAAAAAAACATAAAATATACAAAATTAACAAAAAAAGAAAATGTTAATATATAAATTAATATATACTTTATACATTTATAATTAAATTTCTTTTTAGAACTTATATATTCGTTATGTTACTCAGAGAATAGAATAGCTAACCAAGAGACAACCAAATGCTACCAACGTAAATCCTTAGTAGACCAAGACCAGATATAGATAATTGTATAACCAAGATACTTCTTTTAATTGCAATTAGAAGAATACACGTAAAGTGAAGTTTTATAGTAAAGATAAGATGAAGTTTATTTCCTATGCAATTTCATTGCATATTTATATGTTTTTGAGATATGAATATAAGATGATGTTTACATAGAGGAATTAAGGGATAGAATATGATAGAGAATATAAATAGTATAAGGAAGTATAAATGATGAATAATACATAGTGAATAGAATATACAATAGAAAATAATATGAAAGTAATATGATAGAACAATGGGATAATCATAAGAAAAGAATCTAACACCAAGGAATCAGATGAAAGGGAGCCAGAAGGATAGTCAGGATATCTACTTGTTGTTCATATGGAGAGCTGTCAAATATGGTATCGTTGTAATACTGCATTCTAATTGGTCGGAGGATTGGGTCTGGGTTTTGCACGTTTATTCGCTGGTATTCTAGGCTTGAATTTTCGCTTATTTAATCGCACAGGCACGTGTGGCCACAAGGGTCCTAAATTGAGGTTAAGTGTGTCCTGGAACCGACACCGTGTCGGATCCGCTGAAGTTAGTGCTCCTAAAAAGGAATGGAAGCAGCCAATAGAAGTGGAATATAATCTGCCTACCAGATTCAATCCAAATAAAAGGCGATTCCGTCCCAATACGGAAAAGGCTAAAGCTCGCCAAAAGAAGAAAGCCAAACTAAACCTAGTCCAAAGCATCATAGACTACTTTAGAAAGAAGGAAGATTAATCTATAAAGAGAACAATGCATCCTCACTGGATATACTCTCTATTAAGAAGTATATCTTTACATCTATTTGATACTTGATATTATACTAACAGAATACCAATTAGATACTTGAAGAGTATACTTCATTATAGGATAGTTTAGTATTAGAATCAATATAAATATCCCCCTTGTTGATTTGAAATAAAAGACATCTTTCACCTGGATAATAATCCACTTAATAACATAATTAATCTCAAGACTCAACCTCTCTGTTAATTGTAATTCTTTGTTGCCGTTTCAACAAAGAAGTGATATATACATACTCGATTCGTATTACTTGTTTCCGTACCCAGTAATCAACACCAGATCACTCTACCGCTAAGTGATTTGACAATTGGTAGCATTTGTTGATTACTCTCTGCTTGTTTCCGTAACTGCGTACCGACTACGCTTGCTAAAAAGATAACTGACACTTACCTGATCGTTACACTTGAATTTGACAAGACCTTTTTGATCTGCAAAAATTAAATTTGACTCGTTAATTGCTAAAGACTTATACTTTTTCGGACACCTTAAAAATTTTGACCTGAAACCTTACCTTAAATGACTAGTGAAGCTGGACCACCTAGAATAGATGAGGGCGAACTCCTTCAAAGTATGATTGGTGAATTTACTTCTGCAATTAGAAGTACCAACTCGGTGGCCTATAAGACTAGGGAACCATCTACCTACGATGGAACCCGTGATGCATTGGTTATCGACTCATGGATCAAGACCGTGGAACGCTACAGAGATTTCCACCGCTGGGACGATGTAGTCACCAAAAACTACGCTGTTACCTTGCTACGAGAACGAGCCGATACCTGGTATCGTACAGTGGAACTATCCCAAGAAGTTCCAGAAAATTGGTTAAACTTCAAGAGGCTGCTTATTGAATATTTCCGACCTGAAAATTCTATTCGTCTAGCCCGAGATAGACTAGCCTCCTGTTTCCAAAATGGCCCCCTACTGAATTATATCAACACATTTATGGATATAATTTGTGCTATTCCTGGAATATCTGACGATGAATCTGTCGATAGATTCATGCGTGGTCTCTCTAATGCTAACATCCGAGCTCAGATCCGTCACCTGAATGCAACCAAACTATCTGAAGCCATTCACATTGCTATGTCATATGACGCCGCACAACAAGAGACATATGTTGGTTATAGAAGACCTATACAGAGATCTGCTTTCACTAGAACTGTACCTGTTGATGATCCGATGGATCTGGATGTCATTGATCGTCGTACCCCCAGGAAAACAAATAACCTTACTTGTTTTTACTGCGGTAACAAAGGACATCGAAGAATCGATTGCCGTATAAGGAAAAATGACATCCGAAAGCTTGAACAAGAACGGTATAACAGATTCGCCAATGGAACCAGTAGCAGTAAATCGCGGGATTTTCAGTAAATGTAGTTGATATCGAGGAAGTTCAACTACATGAACCTGACACTGAAAATCTTCCTTCCCCCCATCATAACATTGACCCTACTCATGATCTTGATGACATTAGTCACAAACCCTCTGTTATGAACTTCAATAAAGATACTATTGACTATTACTCTACTGTTCCTTCCAAACGTGAATCTAATTGTGATACTCCAGTTTCTACTTCACCTAAAACTCCAAACAAAACTAAACGTACTTCCAAGAAAACAACCTTTAACCATGATATGGATAGTCTTGTACAAGAGTTTGAGCATTTAGTAGAACTGAACATGATATCCACGAAGTTACCTCTCTACCTTGGAACAATCAATGGAATGCCCGTTAAGATCCTGATTGACACCGGTGCTAGTGAAAACTATGTCTCGCCCGAGGTTGCCAAGCATGCTGACTCCTTTTCCTCTGTATATGATCGACAAGTAGAAACTGCTGGTGGTGAAATTTCGGAAATTAATCAAAAAGTAACCTTTGAACTGAATACTCAGGGTTACTCAAGCAATGTTTCCGCTTATGTATTCCCCACAAAGTTTGATTTAATACTTGGTCGATCATGGCTAAAGGAAGTCGATCCTAAACCTGACTGGATCACAGATTCATGGCGCATAAACTCGGATAACATGAATATTGAACTGACACCCTGCAACACTGAATATGACACTCTGGATTTGCACTACCTCATATCACATAAACAGGTAGATCGCAACTTAAAGCACGGTGCTGAAGGATACTTTCTGTACCTCAACAATACAGAAATATCCGCGAAAGAATGTGATAATAAACTTGACACTCACTGGGCAAAGCTGGTTAAAGAATATGATACCGTGTTCAAGGATGAACTGCCGGGTTTACCTCCCAAGCGTAATGTAACACACGTCATAAATACGGGTGATGCTAAGCCAGTAAGCAGACCACCTTTTAAGATGAGCCCTGCGGAACTCGACGAACTCCAAAGGCAAGTAAAGGAACTCCTACAACTTGGGCTGATTAGACCAAGTGCCTCGCCTTGGGGTGCTCCTGTGTTGTTCTTTCGTAAAAAGACTGGCGAAATGAGGATGTGCATCGACTACAGAGCACTTAACAAACTGACTGTTCGAAATAATCATCCTCTACCACGTATTGATGAGTGCCTCGACAGGCTCAAGGGTGCTTCTTACTTCTCCAGTTTAGACCTGAAATCTGGATACCATCAAGTATTGATCGACCCTGAAGATGTACCCAAAACAGCTTTCAATACTCGTTATGGCCAATATGAGTTTTTAGTTTTACCCTTTGGATTGACAAACGCTCCACCAACCTTTCAGGCACTGATGAACGGAGTACTGGGAGATTGCCTGGACAAATTTGCCTTAGTTTATCTAGATGACATTCTGATCTTCAGTAGAACTGAAAAAGAACACAAAGAACACGTTAGGCATGTTCTCAATAGACTGAAAAAGGCAAAACTGATCGCTAACCTCAAAAAATGCGAATTTGGAAAACGTGAACTCATCTTTGTCGGATTTAAGATTACACCAAATGGCATCCTACCTAGCCCTGCAAAGGTTGATACTGTCAAGAACTGGCCCAAACTAACAAACGTACAAGAGGTTAGACAATTCATGGGATTAGCACAGCATTACAGAAGATTTATACCTGGATTTGCTTCTATCGCTGCACCCCTAACCGATCTCACAAAAGGTACAGGACCGAAGAAACGTGCTGTAACATGGACAGAAGACTGTCAGATTGCTTTTGACAAAGTCAAAGATCTCCTTACCTCTGCCCCGGTATTACAGGTCCCTGATATGGACAAACCATTTCGAATTGAAACCGACGCTTCGGATTATGGTTGCGGTGCTGTATTACTACAACCTGCTGATGAAAATGATTCGCTGTGGCACCCTGTAGCATACGAGTCGAAGAAGTTCTCGCCGGCTGAGAAAAATTATCCAGCACAAGAACGTGAACTATTAGGCATAATACACGCCCTAAGAACGTGGCGATGTTTTGTAGATGGGTGCAAGGGTGGTTACACTGTACTCTCAGACCACCTCCCACTGAAATACCTTCGGTCACAAGACAAGCCTACACCTCGCCTTGTTAGATGGATGGCAGAACTCGAACTCTTCGCACCAGACATCCAATACAAACCAGGAAAGGAAAACGACGTTCCTGATATATTATCAAGATTGGATAGACCCAACGGTGTTGAAGCAACTACATCCATTGAACCAGAATATCTATATGCGACCTGGTCTCTGAAGAATGCTCCACTGATAGTTCAGCAAGACTGGCCATTGTTATACCTAGACATGACTAAGGTGAAACTTCCAGAATTACGAGAAATGATGGACAAGAACAAAGACAAGTTTACCATCCGTAACGGTACTGTCTTCCGTAAGGTTCAGATAAATGAAGACACAACGAAGGAAGTACCTTTCTTACCTTTTGCCAACCGAGCGGACACTGTGGCAAATTACCACGAAACCTTCGGTCACGCTGGTTATAAAACAATGTTGAATATGTTTACACCTCGGTTCTGGTGGCACACAATGAAGAAAGATTTGAAGGAATGGCTCGTTACTTGTCCATCTTGCCAAGTTAATAGCAGAAGATCCTTAGCCCATCATGATGTCATGCACCCTCTAAAAGTACCAACAGCCTTTGATCGGTGGCATCTCGATTTCATAGGAGAACTACCCACGACTGTAAGAGGAAATCGATGGCTGCTCGTCGCCGTAGACTACGCCACGAACTGGCCAATTGCCCGTGCAGTACCTGTAGCCTCGAAGGAAGCCATAGCAGACTTCATATATGAAGAGATAATGATGCGTTTTGGATGCCCATCGGAAATACTCACAGACAGAGGAGCAAATTTTAATAGTGAACTCGTGAACGCTTATCTGAAGAAAGTGGGTACACATCATAAACTGACATCGGCATATCACCCAAGAACAAACTCTAAAGTAGAAAGGTTCAACGGTGTGATCAAGAATATGCTTAGGAAATATATTAATGGTGCGTTACACAGATGGGACGACTTCGTGAATGCTGCTCTTTGGGCTTCTAGAATACGTACCCATACTACTACCGGATACTCGCCTTTCTACCTGACCTATGGACGAGAACCCAGATTACCAGGAGACGTCAACATTCCATATATTGATAAGGCTACGTTCAAAGACCCAAGGACTGTGGCTGATATTACGTCTAGGGAACTCGCTGACCTGGGACAGCACAGAGCTGCCGCCACATTTAAAATGAAAGCCATGTCAGATAAAGACAAGGAGAAATGGGATAGTCTTATAAAACCTACCTCGTATGAGATAGGAGATAAAGTAATGTTGACCCATGAAGGAAGATACGGCCTGGAACCGCAATATAAAGGTCCATATATCATTGTTCAAACCTTCCCGGAATATGGCACTTATAAGCTGGAAACCTTAAGTGGCGAACCTTTGAAATCATTGGTACATACTGATAGGTTAAAAGCCACACAAGGTGATAAGACTGAATCCATCTGGTATGACCCTGTACAAGCAAGGAGTGAATGGAGAAATGTCATGAGGAATGCCAGTGCTGCAGCCACTGAACCAGTACTCACTGATGGAACAGAGTACATTCCAATAGAATCAGACACAGTAGACCCTATTGATACGGAAGTAACTATCCCTGCTGAAGTTGAAGACATCATAGTAAATCTCTCAGAGGAAGAAGAAATAGCTAACAAAGATAATGTTTATCAAGAAGACATCGAGATACCCTCACCTACTGAAAACATTATTCAAAAAACTGGATTACCAGAAGAGATGACTCCTGCAGATATGGATGGCCAAAACGCTGAAAAAACATGGCATGATATTTTACCAGAAGAAAACTTTGATTTCGAAGAACAGGAGCAGGAAGAAACAACTGATGTGACTGCTCAAGAAATTGCTGATATTGATGCCTCAAACTACGATATGCCGGTAACAGTCCCTGAACCAGCATATAATACCTTTGACGTAGATGTAGATGACGCTCCTACAGCCACGGCAGATATTAATGATGATCGAGGTCGACCATCCGTTTGGGAGGGGGATAATGTCGGATCCGCTGAAGTTAGTGCTCCTAAAAAGGAATGGAAGCAGCCAATAGAAGTGGAATATAATCTGCCTACCAGATTCAATCCAAATAAAAGGCGATTCCGTCCCAATACGGAAAAGGCTAAAGCTCGCCAAAAGAAGAAAGCCAAACTAAACCTAGTCCAAAGCATCATAGACTACTTTAGAAAGAAGGAAGATTAATCTATAAAGAGAACAATGCATCCTCACTGGATATACTCTCTATTAAGAAGTATATCTTTACATCTATTTGATACTTGATATTATACTAACAGAATACCAATTAGATACTTGAAGAGTATACTTCATTATAGGATAGTTTAGTATTAGAATCAATATAAATATCCCCCTTGTTGATTTGAAATAAAAGACATCTTTCACCTGGATAATAATCCACTTAATAACATAATTAATCTCAAGACTCAACCTCTCTGTTAATTGTAATTCTTTGTTGCCGTTTCAACAAAGAAGTGATATATACATACTCGATTCGTATTACTTGTTTCCGTACCCAGTAATCAACACCAGATCACTCTACCGCTAAGTGATTTGACAACCGTGTCAGTCCCAATGATAGTCGTCCAACATCCGTAGAACACAAGCAGCCAATAGAAGTACAATACAATCTTCCGACTCAATACAATCCCAAAAAGAGAAGGTTCAAACCTAACACCAGAGTGGCGCGAGCAAGACGAGATAAGCGAGTTAAACTGAATCTCATTGGTCTCATAATCAAGTTACTTAAATAATATGATTGGTGGATCACCCATTATAGAAACATTCAATTATCAGATCAAAGACACCTCTTTATCGAAGAAGAAGACTATCCATATCACCAATCATCATTATCCACATAGCTATCATTAAATAATAATTGGATTCTACCTTATATATTATAACCACAATCCAATAGCTAGAAAACATATAAATACCCTGTTATTTTGTATCAATAAACATCATCTTTTTTTAACTTCTCATTACTTCGCTTTATTGCTCTAACTGTTACTTCTTTAACCGTTTTAAAGAACTTGATACTTATTACCCGTTGTAATAAGTCTGATATATTCCCGTAACCGTAATCAATCTAAGATCACTCTAACTGTAATACGTGATCTAACAATTGGTAGCATTTGATTGATTACTTCTGCTTGACTTACCTGCGTAACTATAGACCGTTTCTATAACCGAATCCTCGTATTGGAACCCATTATTAATAACCAAACTGATATGTCTGTACCTGTTGTACCTACTGTAACCCCTACTAATGAAATGATCGCTGCCCTGATCGGTGAGTTCACTCGTGCTCTCAAGTCCAACCCTACCGGTCATAGAACCACTGAACCCTCAACATATGATGGTACAAGAGATGCGATGGTGATTGATTCCTGGATTCGTACCTTGGAACGGTATGCTGATTTCCATGGTTGGGATGAAATTCGAATGAAGAACTATGCCGTAACTCTCCTTCGTGGACGTGCCGACGTTTGGTACCGTACTTTGGAGATCGCGAAAGAAGAACCCGAAGATTGGTTGACTATGAAGAGAGAATTGATTGCCTATTTCAGACCGGAGAACGCCGCTCGTCTGGCCCGTGATAAACTCGCTAATTTTAGTCAATCTGGTTCTCTTATTGATTATATAAATGGATATATGGATATTGTCGCTGCCCTGCCAAAGATCTCTGAAGATGAATCCTGTGATAGATTCATGCGTGGGCTATCGAACAAGAATATCCGTGCTGAGATAAGACATAAGAATGCTGTCACCTTACAAGAAGCAATCCACATAGCCATGTCTTATGATGCTGCTCAACAAGAAGTTGGTTCCTATTCAAGAAGATATCAAGATCGTCCCATCCGTCCTGCCCAGAATAGTTATCATGATGATCCCATGGATCTAGATGTTGCCGAGTCTCGTCCTCGTACCGGTAGAAATCTGACTTGCTTCTATTGTGGAAACAAGGGTCATCGTCGTGCAGACTGTAGAATAAGGAAGAATGATATTAACAAGCTAGAACAAGAAAGATATCAGAAATTCCGCTCCACTGGTAACAATGATCGCAAGAAGGATTTTCATTAAATGTAGTTGATGAACCGGAAGTACAACTACATGAACCTCCTGAAAACCTTCCAAATAACATAGAACCTACAAAACCTTACACTGATATTATTAATAAGTCTTCTGTTTCCACGTTTAATAATAATAAAATAGCCAGTTCTGATCCTTATCCTATTGTTCCTGCTAAGATTGTTTGTCCTCCTGTTGTCTCTGCCCCTGTCTCTGTCCCTGTGCCTGCTGAACCTGTCAAGAAGGTTACTCAAGAATTGCTCCCGGTGATCCATCCTGCTGATAATTTGGTCTCTGAATTCCAGTATTTATCCGAACTAAATACTATTGCCACGAAACTTCCGCTGTATCTTGGTTCCTTCAAAGGTAACAAGATCAAGATCCTCATCGATAGTGGTGCTAGTGAAAACTATGTGTCTCCTGAGATTGCTGCCTTGTCCGATTCCTGGTGTCCGGTATATGATCGTCAAGTTGAAACTGCTGGTGGTGAAACCACTGAAATTAACAAAAAGGTTATTATTGATCTTGCCATTCATGGATTTAATAATACCTTATCCGCTTATGTATTCCCTACCAAATTCGACCTGATCCTTGGCCGTGCTTGGTTGAAAGAAGTAGACCCACAGCCCGATTGGAATACCGATTGCTGGTACATTAGAAATGGTGATGACAAGATTAAGTTGGTGCCCTGTAACAACGATCGTGATACTAGTCCTGGCCGCCCAAACCTTGGTTATTTAATCTCTCACAAACAAGTAGACCGTAGTTTGAAACAAGGCGCTGAAGGGTATATTATGTATCTAAATAACACTGAATTGAATGACAGAAACCCTTTGCTAGTTCAAGACGAATACTGGAATAAATTAGTCAAAGAATTTACAACTGTGTTCCGAGATGAATTACCTGGTCTTCCTCCGCATCGTGAAGTAACTCATGTGATTAACACTGGTGATGCTAAACCTGTTAGTCGTCCTCCGTTCAAGATGTCTCCTGCCGAACTTGATGAGTTACAACGCCAAATCAAGGAATTACTCTCTTTGGGTCTGATCCGTCCGAGCGCTTCTCCCTGGGGTGCTCCGGTATTGTTTGTGCGTAAGAAGACTGGTGAGATGCGTATGTGTGTTGATTATCGTGCTCTGAACAAGTTAACGGTTCGAAATAATCATCCCCTTCCTCGTATTGATGAATGCCTTGATCGTCTTAAAGGCGCCTCGTATTTCTCTAGTCTTGATCTGAAGTCTGGTTACCATCAAGTCCGCATTGACCCTGAAGATGTTCCTAAAACGGCTTTTAACACAAGATATGGACAATTTGAATTCTTGGTCTTACCTTTCGGGTTAACCAACGCTCCCCCCACGTTTCAGTCCCTTATGAATCGTGTCCTTGGTGATTGTCTAGATAAGTTTACCTTAGTGTATCTGGATGATATTCTGATCTTCAGTGAAACCGAAGAAGATCATAAGATGCATGTGAGACATGTACTGAACCTACTCAAAGAAGCGAAGTTGATAGCCAATTTCAAGAAGTGTGAATTTGGAAAACGTGAACTGATCTTTGTGGGTTTCAAAATTACTCCAAATGGTATTCTGCCTAGCCCTTCCAAAGTAGATGCTGTCAAGAATTGGCCTGTTCTTAATAATGTTCAAGAGGTAAGACAGTTTATGGGTCTTGCGCAACATTATCGTCGTTTCATCCCTGGTTTTGCTTCCATTGCTTCTCCCCTAACTGATCTCACTCGTGGTACTGGACCGAAGAAAAGACCCATTACATGGACTGGTGAATGTCAAACTGCTTTTAACCGCATTAAAGAACTTCTTACTTCCGCTCCTGTGTTGCAAGTTCCTGATATGGATAAGCCATACCGCATTGAAACAGATGCCTCTGATTTTGGGTGTGGTGCTGTGCTTTTACAACCTGGTGATAATACTGATACGATGTGGCATCCTGTGGCGTATGAATCGAAGAAGTTTTCCTCTGCTGAACGTAACTACCCCGCTCAAGAACGTGAGTTACTTGGTATCATACATGCATTAAGAACCTGGCGTTGTTTTGTTGATGGATGTAAAGGTGGATATACGGTG
>JAIXMH010000299.1:0-11712 GCA_025528865.1 Pilobolus umbonatus
CAGATGTTTCCCTCCTCGTAATATCGAAGAAGAGGTTAATAAGAAAAATAAGAAACTGAGAACTATCTCATTGTCTGCCCTGGGAGATAACTATGCTCACTCCAATGACCTCAATTTGATGAAGAAAACTAAACTTCATACCATAACACGTACTAGTAATGTGCATAATGATTATCATAGCAATACATATAACCATGCCAAAATACTCTATGTCCAAAGCGCACAGACGATACATAGGGATTATTTTATACCTCCTGAGAGTGAGCGTAACGCATTGTTGAATGATGCACATCATGAAGTTGGTCATTATGGTGCAGAACAGATAGTGAAAAGACTTCATTTAGAAGGAATTCACTGGCCCAATTTAATAAATTCAGCCGTTAACCATGAAAAACGATTTGTCTTTTTTAGAAATCTTAATTTATATATTTATAAATATTTTAATGTATTTAATAACCTTTTTAATATAGATGGATTTCAAAATATAATATTTTTTAAATTTAACTTTCATACAGAAGGATAATAATAATACTGAATATTATAAAAAAACTAAAAATTATGAGAAATATATAAATAGAAGAAAATAAATATATATAAGAAATTTAAATATTATTTGATTTTTAAAATTAACATAGAAATAGAATATTAAAATCTAATGAGATATAATTATAAATTAAAAATTAAAAATAGACTTTAAATAATATAATAAAATAATTAATAAATTATATTCTATATGAAATAGATCGTTTCTCCATGTAATGAAATGTCCTCCATGTCAAAGACATAACATTACTAAGAGAGGATACCATGCATCTCGACCTATCTATAGCTACTATGTAGGAGATCATTATGCTATTGATCTTGGTGGTCCAATTACCCCAGAACCTACTGCTAGAGGTAATAAATATTTTATGGTCGTGGTAGATGTATGTACAAGGTTTACTATGCTGAAGGCCTTACCTAATAAGGAATCTACAACTATAAGGGAAGCCTTAGTAGAACTATTCTCAATAGTAGGATATCCTACACGTTTACAGTCTGATAATGGCACTGAATTCAAGAATACGTTGATGACAGAGCTTGCTGATGCTATGGGTATTGATCATAGATTCATAACTCCTCTACATGCTTCTGCTAATGGACTCAGTGAACGCAAAGTGCAAGAAGTTAAAAAGCTTCTTTCCAAGGCTACTAATGGAACTGCCGATGAATGGGATGCTTGTTTGCCTAATGTGCAACTCGCAATGAACAACCGTATATCCAAGAGGCTGAATTCTTCCCCATTTTCTCTTATGTTTGCTAGAAAAATGAACGATGTTCATGGCTTTAAATCTGACAAAGATCGATTTGAAAGTGATAATGATAAAGGATCTCCACGTATGTCACATGAGGAACTCATGAAACGCATTGACTACATGCATGACATAGTATTTCCTGCTATAAAAGATAGAACGGATGAACAAGTAGAACTTGAAAAAGCAAGGTTCAATAGTAAACATAAAATTGTTGAGTACACCCCTGGTTCCCACGTCATGGTTCGCATTCCTAATAAGGAAGGCCAATTAAGTGATGTGTTCGAAGGACCGTACACTGTTGTTCGTAAGAATCAAGGCAATGCTTATGTTCTTCGTGACCAAACCGGTGAGATTATCTCTCGAAAGTTTACCTCAATAGAATTGAAACCTGTATTATCAGATGATATCATTGAGTTGGACGATGAAGGTAATGAGATTACCAGCTTTGAAGTTGAAGCTATTCTCAATCATCGAGGTCCACCTATGAAACGTGAATATTTAATTCGATGGAAACACTACAGTAGTGAATGGGATTTATGGCTTCCTGTCAGTGAAATCAATGCTTCTAAATTGCTGAGATCTTACTGTAAGAATGTTGGTATTGAATACAAGCCACCTAAAAAGTCTATAATTACCAACTTTCCCACTTCCTCTAAATCGTTGAAATCTAATGCTCCTGGTACTATGAGTAAGTCCATGGATTCTTTAGTCGATGAACCAGTTGAAGATACTGTAGATATAAATAAGCCTAAATCGACCGAAGATTCTGTCACTAGAGCTACAGTTAAGACTAGAAGACAAGCTATGCCTTCCCAACAAGAAGCATACCGTCACTCTAAAAGAAATCCCAAAAGTCGGATTAATTTGAATTCTCGCAATTTGTCTGTTGTAGTTGGAAATAAAGATATGCTTGTTGCAAATCGCAAACGCAAATCTACTTCCTCAGAAGCGCAACCTGCCCGATGAAGCAAAAGATTGAATAAGCAATAATTGTTACACAAACTCTTATTGTATATACTTTATGAACCATGTTCATATTTTATTTTGTTCAAACTAACTTCACCGTTATCACATTCTGGCAGGGGGCAATGTCGTATTTACTCCTACTTATATTCGTATGGATAACGCACTTTGAAATGACTACTTTTATATATAAATGTCAGATAGACTATAATTACACAAGCCGATCATTCGAGCCCATATAAAAAGGGTCTATTTTTATTAATGAGCTCTCTCTCGCATTTGCACCGAATAAAAGAGTTACAAAGAGTCTCATCACTTCTGTCCTTTTTCATATTAATAACTCTAAATTATAACAAATATCTCAGGATAGAAATATTAAAGGTGCTGTATTTACAACAAATTGCAATATTTCCAACCTATTTGCACAGCTTTTTATTTTGGGATTTTTCAGAGGTTACCAAACTTCCCAAAATACAATGAAAAATCTATTTTCTTTACTTCAAATTTCAACGACTTCATATATATAACTATACCCACCGTATATCTCATTCTGAACACTATATTAATACTTTGATATTTTGGCAGTGATATTGTCATGTCCCCCCATATTCATATAGTTTATTACAATTGGTTTCTTGGTTACAAATCAACTAGTACCACGGAATCAACGTGGTGATCGCGAATTTCCGCGGTAATCTCAGGCATAGTGTATATAAGATATACAAACTAAAAGAATCCAAATAAGTAATGTGAATAAAAACAGTGGTAATTAATCAGACTGGAAAAAGGATTGTTCTTCTTTATTATTCAAATGTTTTGACTTCTATATATATGAAAAGTGTTCTTTATTTGATTTCATTAATGGTTACACTAATTCATTATCTGTCAAGATGAATGAGTTAGGTCGTCAATCTAATTTTAGTAAGTGGTCAATAAAATGAGCCTATAGATTGGAACATTGTTGCTATGTTGCCAGATGTTCTATTCGTAGTTATAGTAACATAATTGTCATAACAATCAATGGTACTATGTTGTCGTCGATTGAAAGATTGTATCATTCAGAGTTAATTATAGCAGATGTTGTATTTGCATGATCCATATGTTTATTCAAAGTGGATCTGATACAACAAAGGGTCTAGACTTATGAAGTCTTGCATACTGTGTGTTGATAGCAAATTGACAAGGATTGAGATAAAGATCCCATTTATTTTCAGCAGCAGCGTTAGCAGTCAAGGTTTTAATGATAGCGCGTTTCATTGTACCAACATATTTTTCGGCAACAGGGTTGGAGGTTGGTGTGTACGGCAATGATACACGTCTATCAATACCACTCATCTCAACAAGATTGGTAACAATCTCATTGACAAATTCACTACCGTTATCACTGTCAATAATCTTTGGGAAACCAAAGAGACAGAATATACTGAGTAATTCCTTAGCAATAGTATGGCTATGTTTATCGGGTAATGCCCGAAGAATAGTGAAACGAGAGAAGTAGTCGACTACAACAAGAATGAAGTGATTTCCGGATGAAGATGTAACATTAAAATCTCCAAGATCCATACAAATATGATCGAACACACCATCAGGTAGTACACTACGAGGAGGATGATATCCAACCTTATAGATACCATGAGCTTGGCATGCAACACAATCATTAATAACTCTTTGAATTTCTTGTCGCATATTAGTCCAATGAAGTTTATAGTCGTTGTGGATTGTTTTCTCAATAGCGTTTATACCAAAGTGTCCTAATAATTGTGCTTTCATAATGATAGGAATGCGCTCTTTCTCAGGTGGTGTTAAATAATCAGCTAATTGTAATGCTCTGTTTACAAGTGGAGTAGCTGTATTGCTATGTGGAATCGGACTTGATTGAGTATCTTCTTCAAGATACTTTGGCTCAATGTATTGCTGAGGAGCAACAGGAAAAGAGGAAAAAGTGTCAACTTTTGTTTGATTCTTTTGTACTACATGTTGATGGCGGGTACGACTAGGAACCTTTTTACCAACATTATTTTTACGTTCGGAGCGTGTGAGATTTGTTTTCTTTTTATTCCTGATATTATTATCCCCCTCCAGACTGTTATCATCAGAGAACAGACGACTTAAGGAATCAGGAATGACATTCAGACAACCAGGAATGTGTAAAATATCAAATGTATAAGAAAAGATAGCTTCATACCAACCTAACATGAGCATGTTTGGAACTGTCTGATGATTAAGGAAAATCAAACTTTTATGATCAGTGTGCAAGGTAAAGGTAATGCCAAAAAGCCATTTATGAAACTTGTTAAACATATAAACAATAGCTAAAAGTTCACGTTTAGTAGTACTGTAATTCTGTTCAGAAGTTGACAGCTTGCTACTAGCCATAGCCACGTAATGTACTGTACTATCCTTAATATAGTACAGAATACCACCAATACCTGTAAGACTAGCATCAGTAGCTACATGAAGACGATGACTAAAGTCAGGTGGTGATATAACAGGAGCAGAAGCAAGAGCGAGTTTAAGTTTCTCGAATGCATCAGTATGCTGTTGTGTCCAAACGTGTTCAAGTGATCCTAGATTGCGAAGACTGTCTAAAGGACTTGAAATCATGGCGTATAAAGGAATGGCATTACGAAAGTAATTGAGGAAGCCAAGGTAACGCATCAACTGTTTACCTGTAGTTGGTTTTTCCCAAGTATACACATTAGATACCTTACGAGGATCAGGTATTAACTTACCGTTAACAATAGACCAGCCAAGGATGTGCATACTTTTTTGAGCTAACAAAAACTTTTTAGGTGATACCTGAAGATTGGCTTTTGTAAGGCGACGAAGAACTTCTGCAACACACTCAGTATGATAAGGAAGTGATGAGCCTGTAGCAATCTGAATATCGTCAACATATACAGAGACGTAAGGAAGATCGCGAAACAAATGTGTGAGAACACGTTGAGTGAAATTACCCATAAAAGTGATCCCGAAGCGCACTTTACGAAACATCCATTGAGTACCAGTATAAGGACATGTGAAGGCTAGTTTGTGGCGATGCTCAGGAGCAACAAGGAAACTAGTAAAACATGAATGAATATCAATAGAAGTGATAATTTCAGCAGTACCCAACTTCTGATGAATATCAGAGATGATAGGTAATTGAAACTTATCGGTGCTCAAAAGAATAGAGTTCAACAGTCTAACGTCTGCTACTACTCTAGGTTTCTTAAAGGAATAGACACCATCATCATCCTTCTTGCTAACGCACAACAAAGGAGAATTGAATCCAGTGTGACATTGAGCTAACTCAACAACACCTTCATCTTGCCAAGTATCTATCTGAGGGAGAACAGCTCAGCGATATGCTTCAGGCAGAGGATAAGGCTTACGATATGCAGTTCTACCAGGTTCTGTTTCTAACCTTACAATAGATTCAGGCAGATTGCAGTAAGTGTTCTTACGACTGATGTTTGCATTACTGGCTAATAATGGCTGGATTATAGACATCATCAATTGTCTTTCCTTAGGGGAACCAAAAGGGCTTTCATTGGGTTTAGTATCATTGGGATCAATGGGAGAAGGCAAAGAAGGGCCTTTATAACTGAACCAAGAGGAAACTAATCCTGTGTTACCAATGTTCAACTTGGGCAATATGTCAAGACCAAGTAAAAGAGGTACGTTATCAACATCAGTATAGAAATCAAATATTTCAAACTTGAATAGTAATTTTATTTTATTATAAAAAATATTCAGTGAACAATGTCCTTCTCTAGGCTTCTTTACTTGGGAATGACCAAGCTGGGTGTTTCCCACAGAAGAAGAAACAACCTCAGAGGAACCAAGAAAACGAACAAAGAGAGGAGGGACGATCGAAAAAGATGCTCCTGTATCAATAATAGCAAAAGTTTTGATATTATTGGGAATTACCGGAATAAGAATGGAATTAGACTTATGTTGTGGTAACTGTGAAAAGTTATTATACTTACAAAGCTGTGCCTGCTGAGCGACAAAGGCATCAACGTTAGGCTTATCAATTACCATATCGGTAGGAGAAGATACGGGTGAATGTGATGATGAAGAGTTATTACTACTAGGTTTAGATGGAGCGGACTCAGATATGTGCATGGCACCCAGATACCTAGAAGTGTCTTCAGTATTGTCCGAACGCACTGCAGAATTGCATTTATGTCCAGGCCTCCATGGCGAGATACCACATTTGAAACATGACCCAGCTGGCTTCTTAGCTTTATCGTAGTGGGGTTTTGGAGGAGCACCAGAGGAAGCAGCCAAAAGAGCAGCAGAAGCAGACGAGGCGGCACGACAATCAATAGTATTATGGGTTTGCACCTTATGGAACTCGCACCATTTATTACTATTGGATTTTTTGGGATTTTTTGAAATTTGTTTATTGGCATGAGCTGTACTAGCGGAACCAGAGGAATAAGCAGAACTGTTTTCGGCAGCATAATTAGCCCATTTTGATTTTTTTATCAACACCACCAAGAGTACTAGTACCAGCCTCAGGTCCACGTTTAGTTTTTACTTTGCCAAGTTCTTTAACCAGACCCATTATATGTTCAAGATTATTCTTTTTAGGTTTCTCCAAAGAAGAGCGAGAAACAGCTATTCTGTCTTGAAGATCCAGAGGTAAAGCATTAAGAAATTTTTTTACGAGTACACTATTTGGAGGACATTGATCGACTGCCCTTCTGCGAAGACCATTGAATCGATCAATGAACGCATCATATGTTTTATGACGGTTCATTGAGATATCAGTTAACTCGACACCTGCAACAGTTCTATCTTCATCCACTGTGAGACCATAATGTTCGGTCATTGCCCGTTTGAATTCAGACCAAGTAGGAGGACGCCTCGAAAGATCAAAACCCGAGAGAAAGACATCAAACCATGAGCGCTGAGTAGTTAAGCAGGCAGGAATCAAACAAAGAAAGTTTGTATCATAGTTTAAATTATGACAGAACATGATGTCCTGGAACTTTTGCAAGCACGCAGCAACATCACCAAACACTGGAGCAGTTGGCACAGACGCACAACCTTCCCACTGAAAAAGAGGGAGATTATTAGGAACAACACTTGATTGTTTTATAGTGTGGTATTTTTGAGAGCCACTTGTATCATCGAGAGTACCAACTAAAGTACGAATGAGTTCGCCTTTTTCACGGCAAGATGACATGAGCATGTCTTTTTCAGGGCCATCTGGAATAGATATAATTGTTGTGATCAGGCATGTAGATTCTAAAGTCGGACTGTATCCTATATCAAAAGGAACGCTGTTAAAAATTCATCCACTATTATGACACATCTCAAACTCTAATTAGGCATATGATCAATCTACTGAATCCACAATCATCTACCATCTTATTCTTCTATGCTCTTATCCACTTCATCCAGCTAGAGGTTTCATTCTAATATATGATAACCACTCCCATTGGCTGGTACTCTCTGTCTACGGTTTACACCAAAAGTTCTATTCACGTATTCTCCCATTTCAAAAGTATATAAATACCCTCTGCTTTCCCCATCCACTTTGATAACTTGACTTTAGTTTGTATTCTATTTCTCCAATAAAAAGGGTTCTAAAATACTTCATAAAGCTTTATAAATTTAACGAAACAAGAATACAACAATAATCCTGGTGGACAAAGAAGCAACCTCGTTTTTTAACGTAGCAATGTTTAGTCGAATCGACTGTTCAGAAGTACCATTAGGAACAGGCGTAACTTCAGAGTCAAGATCCATTGCAGTACCTGGAGATGAAACAGGCACAGCAACTTCAGAACCCACATTAACTACAGACTGTTCCGTAGCATTGTTAGGAGTAGTCATTGAAACAGGAGACGACGAACTCGAAATAGAGGACGAAGCCAAAGAGGAAAGCGAAGGTAAAGAACGTTCCATAGTTACAATGTATAATTGTAGTAAAGTATATATAAAAAATTATAGAGAAACACTATGCTACTCAGATTTGCCTCAAATGCAGTCGCTGGTATTTGAGCAGCCATTTTTTTTTAATTGACCAATCATATTGAAGCAAGACTTGATGGTAATATGGGTGAGAAGATTATAACTGTTGTAAGCACTTGATAACTTGTATTGGAATGGTCTATGAGATGGATATAGTATATACTAAAGTAAATAAGCTTGGTTGTTATAGGAAAAATGCTTTTTTCCTTGTTTTACATTGATTGATATTCTCGATATTTTTTATTTCCTTCTATTCATTTCTTGAAATAATTTAATTTGCCTCACAGCTGTTTATGATGGTAGAAATAGGCCATTTTCTGAGTATGAATTTACTCTAAAAAACAATAAAGATACCAGGACCCGATTATTTCTTCTCTTCCTTCCTTCAGTATAAAAAACCTATTTAATAACCTATATAATCACTTGGATACATTACAATATTTACTCATTACTTGTCTATTGTTTGCAATGTAACAAAGTATTGCAGATGTCATCACATTACTGCACATTCAAGAGATGAGTAGAACTGATATTGATATAATTGTTATTATTTATTGTAAGTGGAATTGGATAAGATATAATGTATAAAGGGATGAGTAAGATATAAAGTATAGATAGTGTAGATAGTAGATAAGGTATAATCGAGATAATTAAAGAAGAAAGGAAACTTGGAGATAATAATATTGATAATTGTTGTTTATAGATATGTTAACTGACCAGCATTGTGGGAGAGGTTTGAGTTGAATAAGTAATATGGAGAGATTACACGGTATGTGTTCTCTAATGATGAATGGTTTTCTGGTGTTTTAACTAACCCGACTTGGGCAGTGATTTGGCTGATGTGGATGACAGCGTATGTGGGGGTTCTGCCTGCCTTTGTCATCTTTACCAGTGGAATCTTGCTGTTGAAATTGCAGGCCATATGCGCTTTAGCTACTTCAACAAGAACAAGCTGAGATTCTACTTCATTGTGTATATGTGTAAAGAAAAAAACGGTTGTGCCAATGAACCAATATTTCTCAAGACGATTACGATTGCTATGGATACAATATGTTAATATGTAATATAAGTACCATATCTGATTACTTACTTTGCAACAGATGATTCAAACATGATATGCTGGTTACCGCGACGGTACTCATTGATATGAGTACGTCTGTATACAGAAGAAAAGAGATTAGAATTTATCAGTGCACGGCCAGCGAGAGTGATCATTGTGTTGGGTAGTTGGAGTAGTAATGGAGCACCAGAAGAGCGATTATAGTATCTGATAAGTGCTTGTTTTAATATTGGGTTACTTAACGGACTGGTGATAAAGCTTGGATAGTTATTGTCAGTATTACTGATGTCGAAATCAGGTTTAATGGGTGACCACAATTGTGGAGAATCTGGATCACCGGAAGAGCAGTTTATAAAAGTGTTGTCACTATAAGGACGTTTGGATTTGAGGTTTAATTTGGACTTGATGTCGATTGCAGATAGTATATTGTTTTGGATTGCAATTCTTTCAATCAAGTTTCCAGCGTTTGTTCCACTATCAACTTTGGATTTGATTAACTTGGAATATCTTCCAATTGTTCTTTCTAATGGGCGAGTGCTGTATGCCCTCATCGGCCCGAGATTACGTACAACGTATGGAATATGAGTTAGATAATGATTCACGGGACGGAAAACACTCTTCGACAACCTCTTTTCTCCTATCTCTTTCTTTAAAAATTTGTGCCAGTCTCCAAAGCACCTATAAATAATAGTTTGTAAGTTATATCGCTAAATAGTATATATTTATTCAACTTACACCTCCATCTTCTTGACTTGCTCTCCATTCAACTCCCATTGTAGTGCCAGACTACACCCCAGAGACAGACTGTACAAGGCCTTCCTTGCATCTACATTCTCCAACATCGGACAAACAACTGTAGGAACAGCGTACAAAAGAAAATCAATATAATCGATCATTCTCGTTCCATCCCTTCTTCTAAAGATGTTTTCCCAAGTTCCCTGGAATGATGTAGGTATGAAACATCTTGACTCCTCAATGGTCTCACCGATCACCTTAATCTTCTCCTTAGTTATTTCGAAGGGATACCCCTCAACATTGGGCTCCTTCTCAGAATTCAAATAATAAAAATGGTTTTTCGAGCTAGCCTTTCCACTGGTGGGAAAAGTCAGTAGCTCGTATACCAACTTCGCCACACCACCACCCAACAGATGCATCTCATCTAATCCAAAAAAGAGAGCACCACAGAAACTGGGAAGATCAGAGAAGATTGTTGGCTTCTTTAGCCCATTGACCTAAGGAAGATTTAGTCATTTTACCTTGACTATCAATTTATTACTTACATCATCACCATTCACGAAGTCAATTTTCTTTCTCAATGGTGCCGAGGTATCTAGCAAATACTGACCATGTGGATGATTATCGGGATGTTCAGCTGTACCAAGACAGATACGACAGAGATTCTTACTATTATGGCCTGCGTGATGTATAAGCTCCGATATACCAACAATATCTCCAGTGGCCATTACGAGATGCACCCTGGCACGATACACTTCTTCACCACCCATCTTCACAATTATTCCAGCAGTACTCAACTTCTTTAGCTCATCAATCAGAGGAGACAAGAAAGAATCCAAGTTGGCAGGTTTTTTGGGACCGGGCAAGATAGCCAGTTGGATCATTGAATTATCCTCAGATCTAGTGTATGAGATAAGTATATGATTTCTACTCTAATATTATAAAACTGGCTAACCTGTAGGAAGGATCAATATTCAGGATACTGGCATGGAACATCGTCATGCTTCTCTTGCCTTTTTTCTGGTTAACAAAACCATCTACGAACAACATGACATATACATTTATCATTTCTGATTCACAAGAAAGTTTGCTGGCATATCTCTTAAGTATGGCTCCATCATGTATATCTGTCAATACACCAGTTGTTCGCTCACGATTTTAAGGATACATCAACTGGCTTCTGAGCTTGTTATTTCCTAGTCTGATTGCTATCTGCTCTCCTAAAGGCATCATTTTCATTTTTTTGGCTGCTTTTACCACACCATTCACTTTCTTGTACCTCTTTGCATCACAATGGATACATGATTCATCAAAGTCGACATTGTCACTCATTGTATTAAACAACTTACATCCATTAACACAGACGTCGTATTCATCAGATTTCAAGCCAGCTTTCTTCTTCATTAAGCGATCAAGCACGTCATGGTGCAATATCTGACCGTTGGGCTCTGTTGAATAGTACAAGGTAAGATTATATCATACACAACTAGATAATTACTATTTACCAATTCTGTCATGGTTGATTCTCATAGTTTCCATAAGATTCACTAGTTCTCTATGCATTTCCTGGGGAGCTGCATATTTGGTGACAATGTTCGATAACCAGATACTAAGTAATTCAGAATAGGGAAAGGTATTTTCACCTAATCTGACAAGCTCATACAACTTGGCATTATCAACACTGGAATG
>JAIXMH010000003.1:1307500-1459710 GCA_025528865.1 Pilobolus umbonatus
CGAAAGGATCTTGGTTTAACGGGTCTGTTGCCGGTTGGTGTTGAAACACTGGAGATACAGAAACGACGTGCACTCAGTCAGGTCAGATCAAAATCTTCTATGCTTGATAAGTACATCTTCTTGGCACAATTACGTTCTTCCAATATCCGTTTATTCTATAAGATCATCATTGATCATCTTCAGGTAAAAAGAAGAAAGAAAGACATGGAATAGAAACACTCATCTTTCTCGTAATTTATCAACAGGAATTTGCGCCTATCATCTACACTCCTACAGTGGGTACTGCCTGTGTTGAGTACTCCAACATCTATCCTTTTCTGGCAAGAACAGGTGTACCTGATGGTTTATACCTCGATTCAAGTGATCTGGGACATTTGGAACAAAGCATACTGAATTACCAGCCAGTTCCTGATTTCTCGCCCGAGATTGCGGTAATCACAGATGGATCACGTATTCTGGGCCTGGGTGATCTTGGCTCAAATGGGATTGGTATCAGCATAGGAAAACTACAACTTTATGTGGCAGGTGCCGGTATCGATCCTCGTCGTACGCTGCCTATTGTGATTGATATGGGAACAAATAACAAGAAACTGATTGAAGATGAGTTCTATCTCGGTCTTCATAAACCCCGTCCAGCAGATGATAAGTTCTATTCTATTGTGGATACTGTATTGAAAACCTTACATGAAGTGTATCCGGAACTGATCATTCAGTTTGAAGATTGGTCAAGTGAACATGCATTTGGATTATTAGAGAAGTATCAGCATAAACTGGTTTGCTTTAATGATGACATTCAAGGAACAGGTGCTGTTATCTTATCTGGAGTCATAAATGCTATTCGTAAAGTACATCAGGAGTCTAACGTGGATCCTAGAGATCATCGTATTATATTTTATGGTGCTGGATCAGCAGCTATTGGGGTAGCCAAGCAGATTCAAGAGTACTTCCAAAAGGAATTCAAAATGACAGGAGAACAAGCAAGAGGATTGTTCTGGATAGTGGATACCAAGGTAATAAAAAAAGAAGAGTCATCTGGCATGTACTTATACTTTTCGATAGGGTTTAGTCACACAGGATCGAGGAGATAAACTTCCACAACATAAAGTATACTATGCTCGTAATGATAATAATGGAAAACAGTATAAATCATTGATTGATATCACCAACTACATTAAACCTACTATGTAAGTTTTCTTCTTGGTATAAATCATAGAGTGATTATTAACTACGTGTTACTTAGATTGATAGGACTGTCTTCAACTACTGGGGCATTTACTCCAGAAGTACTGAATCGAATGGCGTCCTTGAATAAACAGCCTATTGTATTCCCCCTTTCTAACCCTGCAACACAGGCTGAATGTACATTTGAAGAAGCCATGATAAACACTGATTATCGTGTCATCTTTGCATCAGGAACAGCATTCCCTTCTTATACTGTCCCATCCACAGGTGAGGTGCGTATCCCAGGTCAAGGCAATAATATGTATATATTTCCTGGATTAGGGCTGGGTGCAGTTCTTTCCAAACCTTCTGTTATTTCTGATAATATGATCTACACTGCATCTAAAGCATTAGCCGATTCAATGACAGCAGAGGAGATGGACCAGGGATGGCTCTACCCATCATTAGTTAGAATACGCGAAGTATCAGTGATTGTAGCAGTGGCTGTGATTGAACAAGCAGTGAATGAGGGCATATGTGGATCAGATGAAGTGAAGAAACTGAGTCATGAAGAACTTATAACCTATGTTACTTGTAAGATGTGGTCCCCGCATAAGGATATCTATGGGAATAGTCTGAATGAAGCACTCATCAGTCGTATCTAAATAAAAATACATGATATCTTGATCCATATGTATTTAAATAGGCGGTTAAATATCATCTACGTGGTTGAATCCATCTTTTGTTTATTTGTTATTTCATTCCCCCGCCTCCCTTTTCCCTTCTTTCCCTACTTTTACAGATATAAACATCTATTTTTATCCCTAATTCAATGACGACTCCTCTTCTCTCTAGTAATACAGCACAAACATTGGGTGCTGCTGCTGCTTCTCTTACTAACGATGCCCGTTTCTCCTTCATAAGAAAGTTTCGTGAAGAACGTCTGACCAATCTTCGACCTTTGGGTGACTTCTTCGATAAGAACAGGCTCAGTTTCACAACCAACTTCCATGCTATCACTCAAAGATGGAAGTAAGTGATAATCATAGAACGAGTCATTCTATTATCTAAATGTCCTTTCTTCTAGTTATAACCTGCAGTACTTCTCTGCCAACTATTTGTTGATTGTATTGGCACTCAGTATATATGCAGTGTAAATAAGATAAACGAACGTATTCACTAGTGTATACTAACTGCTGGTTATTTAGTATCACAAACTGGTGGTTAGTGTTTACTGTGTTATTTATATTTGGTGGATTCTATATTATATCTCGTCTAGATGGCCCTATTACTATTGCTGGAAATGTGCTATCACCCTCCACTCTCTATAGTTCTTATGGAGTTATCTCCTTTGTATTGTTATTGTTCTCGGGGGCCACAGGGGTCATATTCTGGATTATAGGTAAATAGGATAGTGAGTGTTTATATAGGGTGAGTGACTCATTCATTCTTTTGATAGGTGCTGCTGCTTTGATTATTCTTGGTCATGCTGCTATACTTGAACCAGGCATTGAGGGTGATTTCTCTGTTGATGCACAGGTGTAAAGGAGAAAAGAGAAAGTAAGGTGTATATAGTTATATACACACAGTATAGAAGTTGTATGTGTGTATGTGTGTGTGTGTGTGTGTATTTTATTTTCAATGATGATAAAATAATACCAAAATATTCAATATATATACATATATTCAGTGTTTATGAGAATGGATGACTTCTTCTGCCTAAAAATGATTTTCTTTATTCATAAGAGAAATAAGCAATCATACAACACCTCACTTACCAACATATTCTGTTGATCTACAAACCACTGTGGTAGATGTTGTGGCAGTGTCACTAGATCCAGATCAAATAACTCTATAAACTGTTCATTCACATACCGTGCTTTTGTCCCAGCATAAGATCGATACTGTGATAGTATGCATATCAATATATAGATATAGATATGGATGTACATCATGTTCCTACCTCTGTTATGATCGAACTAAAGTTCCATCCCTCCAATTTCCTTAGACACCCTACCAGTGTGCCTGTCTCATGTATGCCAGATCTATCTGGATAAGGTCAATAAACAACATGTCCTTTCAATACTCTATAGTCTTCTTACGTGCACATAACAAGTATAGGGTGTGTTTCTACATTCAATATCAGTTCCAGTCCTTCTTTCACTAGTTCTTCAGATACAGGTCTCCATGTAGAAGGTTGTGTTGGTTTCCATGTAGCCATGCCCACATGAACTAGCTTGATTCCACCCTCTTCTATGAAATTAGCAGTGACTCTGTTCGGTAATTCGGGACTCAACATCACCAGTGTCTTGAATCCATATTGTTTCAGGTAAGGAAAATGGGATTGCTGTAACATATCAGACCGATAAATACCAGGTTCAACAATACCAAATTGTTCAGGAGGACATAATAGACTGGATAGATTATTGGAGTTCATTTTTGGGGGGGGAAAGAAAAGAATAAAATTAGGAACAAGGTAAATAATGACTTCTTAACTAGTGAAAGGTGGTATCTGCTTCTTGAGTCACCACAGAATACATGGTTAACTGTGGACTTTGAAAAAAAAAGAAGTGCCTACTTATGGCTTAGAACAGACTATCTCCTTTCAATAAAAGAGATGAGTGAAGCAGTGAATGAATAATCCTACTCTCCAAGCTATAGCTGGATTCCTATTCACTCTGTAGTGTGCGATAAAAGAATCCTACGCTCTAATACAACACATAATGTGTGCATTGACAGCTCAAATTTAAGGAATTAGATTATATGAGTACATCCATACCATACATATGTATGCCAGTAGAGAATATACTCTCACTTAAATACATTGTAGTAAAGACCACACCATGTATTAAGCATACGTAGTGAGTGTATATAGGAAGGAAGACATTAAGAACACGTATAAAAGAGACTTTTATCATAAAAGGGGCTTCTTCTCAGTTCTCAAGTACAAAGAAGTACCTGATTAACAGGATCAACCAACGAGAAGGTGAGAAGCCATCTGATCCCAAAAAAATGAAGCAGGTTTACACCCACAGATGACTCAACCAAACATAGCCACAACAACAACTAAGATTCCAGCATCATAACAACCACATTCTCTACCACCGGTGAGTTCCTCGACACTCTTTAAGGGATGACTACATTTAGGCCTACCGCCCGAATGGTCTCTGAGGGGAATCACTACAACACCGTCACAAAAAATCATTATCATAACTATGCTTTCATATCAATAAAGATACTATGGCTTCATCATAAAGAAGAAGAAGAAGAGAGGGAGGGGAGGGTGGTAAAATCTGGTATTTATTCAACATAATAGAGTGACGTTTCCATAGGAACCAATTAAATTTATTTTTATTTATCTATTTTGGAATACAGCCAATGTTCTCATCCTGTTTATTTTAAGCCGAGTAAATAGGAGGGGTTTAACAAATAAGCGCCCTCACAATGGTTCTTGGTTGCTCTTTAACAACTTCAACTAGTAAAATACTGAGAATGATCAAGAATCCTCTTGTTTGGATAGACTGTGAAGTAGGAAGAAGAACACCTTCTTTTTGTATTTATTAGTGGATATTTATGTATTAAAGAGTAGATGACAGGTCTGGATATTACCAGAGATCACTTGATAGAGATAGCTGTATTAATTACAGACGGTGATCTCAATGTGGTTTCCAAGGTAACCACGATAGATAAACATAAAATCAGAATGTTCATTGAATAATGTAGGGTCCATCTTTAGTGATCCATCAACCAAAGGAGGTGATGGATAATATGAATGGTATTATCTGGCAAATAATAGATTGTATCGTGTATTACTAAATAAGGCAATCATAGACTGGTGTATTCAACACCATGGAACTGTAAGTTTATATATCTATATAAACTAGAAATACATATTTTGACTGATTATCTATTTCAGTCTGGATTGACAAAAGAAGTACTCGAGTCTACTCTCACTGCAGCAGATGCTGAGAAACAAGTAGTCGATTTCTTGAGTCAACATATTGAGAAGGGAGTAGCCCCTCTAGCAGGAAATACAGTGCATGAAGATAAGAGATTTCTATATAAGGAAATGCCTGGTATTATTGAATATCTTCATTACAGGATAGTGGGTAAGTTCATTCAATGGCTGATCTCTATCTCTATACTCATAAACATGTAGATGTGAGTACTGTGAAAGAACTAGCCAGGAGATGGTAACTATCCACAGCTATGATTCTATTACTCTCACTCATCCATATACAGGCATCCTTCCCTTCCTGGCTATAAGAAGCAAGGAGAACACCGTGCATTAGGTGACATTATAGAGAGCATAGAAGAACTCAAATACTACAAGGAAACACTCTTCCAATCTCCTTAATTGGCCATGACATCACGAGAAGAACGTCATTAAAGGGCATTTACATGAAATCTGACACATTCTATTTCAGACTGAAATAAATATTAAATAAATTCAGCTCTTTTTTTTTCTTCTTTTTCTCTTGTATACTCAATCAAACAGTAAAAGAATAACCCGCTATTCAACTTACAGTCTAATGTTCCATAACAGGAAGAAACTGCCTATGGTCAAGGTCGAGAAAGACCTGGATGACGATAAACTGCCTAAACGTGTATTGCCCGTATTAGGAGCACCCATCTCGCCCATAGACCACTTCGAGGATATATCATATGAGTCACCTGGCGAGGAAGAATCGATTATTGATCAGCCATTGTCTGCTGTACCCAGTTGGTTGAAATTGAACTCAGAAGAGTCAAAGCACAGAGCAAGACACTCTATAGGATTAGATGTACCAGGAGCAGTACATACAATAATGACACAGAGTGGGTAATAATGACAATCAGAACGGCATTGGTTATCTAATCTATTATACTGCCTCATTAGAATTACAGTCAGAGAAACCTATGGACAGTAAATTGGTGGTGATCATGGGTAAAGATAATCTGTCTGAATAGGCTTGATGTATGCATATTCATAACAATCTATTTCCATAGTGGGATTGCCTGCTCGTGGAAAGAGTTATCTTGTTAAGAAGCTGAGAAGATATCTCAATTGGTTACAGTATGAAACCAAGGTATTCAATGTAGGCAATTTGCGTCGTGTATGTGAAGTACCCGCCCAAGATCAGTCGGCCAGTTTCTTTGATCCAAACAATCAAGACATGAAGCAGATAAGAGATGAGATTGCATTGAGTGTATTGGAACAGTTGATAGACTGGTTGAAGCAAGGTGGTCGGGTGGCCATACATGATGCCACTAATTCCACCATAGAAAGAAGGTTAGATGATGTGGTACCTGTTATTAGCTTGTTTCTTGTTTATTGATGCTCTTTGGAACATAGACAATTATTGATTGACAGATTGGAGAGGGAACCAGAGATTAGGGTGCTCTTGATTGAATCAGTGTGTACAGATCAGACAGTAAAGTATAGAGTGTATACACATACACACACACACACATATATATATATACATATTTACGCACGCACTTTCTTTTGTTAGATGTTGGAACGTAACTTCATCTTGAAACTATCGGGTCCTGACTATAAGAACAGAGATCCTGTTGAAGCATTGGCTGATTTCAGATCTCGAGTGGCCAACTATGAGAAAGCATATCAGCCTATTGGTGACTGGGAAGAGGAGAGAGACATCCAGTTCTGTAAATTAATTAATGTAGGCAAAAAAGTAATTGCATACAATATATCTGGTTATTTATCAGGACAATGTATATTCTATTTGATGAATTTTAATTTAGAAGGTAAGTGAAGAAGAGTTGAATTGTGTATAGAGACTAGGTATTTATTATCATGTAACATCAGAACGTCAAATATTCTTAACCAGACACGGTGAGAGTGAAGATAATGTTACAGGCAGAATAGGTGGTGATGCTCCTTTGTCAGAGAAGGGAAGGAAGTTCTCAAAGGCCCTTGCCAAGTTTGTTCAATTACAAAGAATCAGATTCGCATGCGAGTTGGCTGCCAAAGAAACAGAAGTGGAAGACACTGATGACACCAATCTAGCAGCTGTTGCACTAGAGAAGACAGCACTATTCTGTAATTCACAATTCACAGTCTGGACAAGTATGTTGGAGAGATCAATGCAGACAGCAGAAGCATTCGACCCCGAGGATTATGATATTAAACATATCAGATTCTTGAATGAGATTAACTCTGGTGTAATGTATCTTCTATATATATGTGTGTGAATATATCAACGTGTCTTACTCATTTGCTTCTCATTCAATAGATCTGTGAGGGAATGACCTATGAGGAAATACAGCAGACACACCCAGAGGAATATAAGGCAAGACAGAATAATAAGCTATTCTACCGATATCCCGGTATGGGGGGAGAATCTTATATCGGTAAATATCAATATGATAAGTGTAATAGAGTGGTTGGACTAAAGGATATATATGAATCCGTGTTTAGATGTCATCCATCGATTGCAGCCTATGATCATTGAACTAGAAAGAATGACCCAGTCATGTCTTATTATCACACATAGAGTAGTCATGCGTATCTTATTAGGGTATCTATTAGATTGGACAAGGGAGGAGATGCCCCATATGATGGTGCCTATCCATACGTGAGTAAATCTAGAAGTGGGTTGATTGTCTACTGGTAATTAATTCTATTGATTAGTGTGTATGAGCTTAGACCTAAACCTTATGGCACAGAGCTTAAGAAATGGCAATATATAGAGGAAACAGACACATTTGAAGAATTCTAATTTTTATATTATGTATACACACAACTCACACATCAGTCATCTCTTGTAATATAATAGTAAATAAAAGTAAATAAAAGATAAGAGTTAAAGGTTTATTACAAGGGCATTCAGTATATGATATAGAAAAGGTATTAAGTATATGATATAGAAGAAATAGTCAGTATATGATATAGAAGAAATAGTCAGTATATGATATAGAAGAAATAGTCAGTATATGATATAGAAGAAACCTTCTGTATATGATATAGAAGAGGCATTAAATAAGTATATGATATAGAAAAGGTATCGTCATTTTAAGTATAAAAAGTAAAAACTGGTTATTGTTACTTGAAAGTATCCGAGACTCTATTGGGGTATTTCATGAGGTGATAAAGAGGTGGAGTACGTACTCGATTGATGGTTGCATTGTACTTTATCTGATCTTCTTCTATCTTGGATGAACTAGCTTCTGATGTGAAGTTATAGCTATCCATTGAATCTCTTATGAGTTCCTCCATCGAGAACTGTGATTCCAAGGCAGCATTAGGCAAGGGTATGGTTGGTGGAGCTGGGTTGATGGTGGAGGCAATCTTAGAAGGTCGGCGGGTGTTGGTGGAGAATCCGGTAATAGAATTTTTCTTTGTGAGATTGTTTTCAGAAGACTTATTGTCCAATGTAAAGAAGATATTACTCATTTGAAGAACAACCTTTGGACTAAATAAAAACGAATAAAGGGTGAATATGAAAAGAAGTTATGTAAAGAGGATATCCTTACCTTATGATAACTGCTATTACAACTACAATAGTGGCCATTGTACCCGAACATAACCATAACACCGAAACAATAGTGTTGATAAGTGTATGTGCAAGAATCCAATCTCTCCATGCACTGTAGAATCCCAACAATATACAATAACTTGTCATACAGGCACATCCCACTCCAATGATCACCTTCACTTTAATAATGCCTGTTTTGATACTACTCACATTGAACCTTAAATCAGTTCGTGTTTGCATGTGTTTAGACAATAATCGTACCAGTCGATAACCTGCAAAGAGTAATGAACATGCCATAAATGCACAATAGAGTGTCCAGTGTACATATTGACAGATACTCGACTGAGTTGCCTTCCCATTCTTTCCTACTGATGCATAATATCCACCCACAATAGAGAAGATGTTATTGGTAACGAAGGGTGCTGTCATGGTAATAACACATAATATATTGAAGAATGAGTGAGATGTGACCCATTTGGCAGATATCAATCGACTACTCTAAAATAGAAAGAAAAATAAGGTTATTAAAGAATCGTATCACTATTATTTACCTGTTATTTACATCTGCCAATGCATAGGCTACACCAAAGAAATAACAGGCAAGACAGCAATAACCGAATTGAAAGGGAAAATCATACATGACTACAGCCAGATAACTATATTTAGTAAGAGATCTTATTCACATGAATCTATTCTGTGTCACTATAACAACATACAAGATCGGAATATAGGATTGGGTATAGAATCAGTGAGGATAATGGCTGCATTGACTGCTTGCACTGCATCACAAGCAAGTGGATTAGTTACTATTATACCAAGAATCATAAATAAATAAAAATCATACATAGGTTAAATACAGCTCCAAGTACAGCCATTGATTCAATAGGTTTTGGTCGAGGAAATCCATCTCTGATCTCAAATATTGTCTGATTTCTGTAATTCAAGCGTATATAGAGTATAATGATAATAACAACAGTTAATACGCCAGATGTGATGCCTGTTGCTAGGTATAATTGTCGTAAAGGCTCAGATTCAACACAGTCGAATATCTGAAATCTGAAGTCACAGTGACAGACTCCATTCTCATCGCATGGTCTCCAATAATGTGGTTCAGGATAGAGAGAGTTCATTTATAGGAAACATGAAGATCAAAGAAGAAGAAGAGTGAGTAAATTAATTAGGTGTTATATTAAACCAAAATTAGAGTATGACTGTATATCTGCTTTGATATGCTAAGAATGGTGTTTTCTGCTTATGATCTATCTATTTATGAATATAGAATATAACTGTGTTTCCTCATATATTATAATGTATTCATTGATGTGATACATAGAGAGGGAGGAGCATGAGTAACGCATATATTCATAGCCACTCGTATGGATAGAAAGGGTCACTTAATAAGCTGGTAATGATAATATACATACATCTAAAGAAAAGAGATGAACATATTTTATGTATTCGCTTATGGGTTGATGATTACTCTCACTATTAATAGCTGGGTGGTTGTACACTGAGTGCTATATAAATGAGATATCATATGATTGGCTGTTATTTTAATTGATCCATGTGTGCTTTCTTGTCTTTTGTTACATCTGAATAGACACATACTGGATATCAATAATGATTGCACTACCTATGTATATCAAGTAGAATGTATAAGTCTCTTTTCCTTGAAGTACTTTATAGAGAAGGAATAAGTTATTCGCTGTATGAAGATGAGTCATATTATGATTACTGTACATCCAATCTCCATCTGATGTTATTAATATTTGGGGTAAAAATGAATGGATAGAAAGAATATAAGGAAGGAATACTCTATTACTATTTTCACATAGATAAGTAACTGGAATAAAAGTGACTGATTGTCACATAAAGAAGTAGCCGATTCAGTAATAAAAACGCGTCAAAAAAAGAAGAGATGTTATGAATGCTAACCATAGATAATCCATTGTTAACTGTTAACCCCATGTATTCCAACATTGATAATAATTCTATTTATATCGCCAAGAATAAGACTGGGTGAGTGTGGGGTATGAGAAATTCCCACAGTACACGGGGATATTTGTTGTGTTATTTGCAATTGGTGGGAAGGGCACAGTGGATAATTGAAAGTCAAAGGTTTTGTTATCTGTAGAGTGTAAAGATTCTTTTACTTCCTTACACTCTGAACCCAGCCACTCCACGAAGTTTTTATATTTGGGGGGCACTTATTCATGGCAACAATATCATGGGAACAGTATCTATTTCAACGGTATCATGGGAACAATATCTATGTCAACAGTATCATAGCAATAACTAATTCAATTGAAATATAGAAACAGTATATCCAAGATTTGGAATATTATTATCTAATCTTACACATGAAAGAGATTGGTTCTATGTTAAAAGTGAGGGGTGGGAATATTTTCATATGTTAAGAAGTCTGACTTCTAATGGTGTCTGCCTGTTTTTGCTTTGACTTTTTTTCCCAAGCTTTTTTTATTCTCTCAAAGATAGTCCTATTTGACTAAGTTGCTTAGGAAATAAAGTGGAGGGTAAAATCTGATTGCTCCATATATGGAATGGATAAAGTGAATCTATACATGAATATTTTTTATACTGGATTTACCCGCCAACCCCTAATTTCCTTTTACAATAGTCAGGATCCCTTATTCCTCCTAATACGGCAATAATAAGGGTTGATGAAGGTGGGCTTTATTCCCTTTTGTTTACCTCTTTCTTTACTTCGATAGCATATCTATATATGAAAGATATGAGAAAATAGAGAGGATGTACTAATAAGGCAATTATAATATACATCTGATTGGATCAAAATGGATTCTAATTCTCGGTAAACACGTCAATCCCCTTGAATATTTCCTATCAAGATTATCGTATCCCTCCATGCTAGAGACGATTCATTTAGACGTTAATGATTCGTAATAATACTGAGTTTAGATTACATTCCGGTTTGTTTATGATTGACATTGATATGTCTGTCATATGTATGATCACGTCTATCCTGGTTGATTAGATAATACTACCAAAGATGTAGTTGACCCTGTGTTTCCTAGACAACTACGTAACCATAACAATGCCATAGAAACAGTGTTTATATGCGAGATAACCCGGTTTTTATGACTCCCTATAAAGCACAAACTCTTCTCATTATTCCGTACTTACCCGTTTTATTATGTGAAATAAGGCCAGTAATAACTCCGGTATCCAAGAGATCGAAACATGAGTAAGCTTTATAAAATTTCACACACAAATAAAAAGAGACTCTTACCAAATACTATATTTGAAAATAAGTGTTTATAAATAATCCTCCCTTTTTCCTCCCCCTTAATCACTCTTTTCTTCTTCTACTTTACTTTCCTTCTCTTAAACACAACTCTTATTAACCATGTTAAGATCATTATCTGCTATTACTTCTGTCGCACAGCGTGCTTCAATGGTAAGTTGGAAGTATGTTATCATAAAACTGGTATCTAATACAAATTTATAGGTTGCACGTAAGCCCATTCAGCAACAACAGAAGCGTTTCCTTAATATACATGAATATCTCTCTGTGAAGATGTTAAGAGAGTATGGTATTAATGCTCCTAAGGGAGATGTAGCCACTACTCCTGAAGAAGCATATCAGATTGCAAAGAACTTAGGTACAGAAAGAAAAAGAAAGATAAATACTGATATACATAGACTCATTGAATACAATTGGCTCTCATAGGCTCAGATGATCTTGTCATCAAGGCTCAGGTACTTGCTGGTGGTCGTGGTAAGGGTACATTCGACAATGGATTCAAGGGTGGTGTCAAGACATTCAGCACGTAAATAGATATATACACAATAAGCACTGATATATTAAAAATAGACACTAAATAACACTCATTTCATAGTCCCGAAGAAGCTAAAGAATTGGCTAGTAATATGTTAGGTCATAACTTGGTAACTAAGCAGACTGGCGCTGAGGGTAAACCATGTAATGCCGTCTATATCTGTGAACGTAAATATGCCCGCAATGAATACTACTTTGCCATCTTATTAGACCGTAAGTCAGCTGGTCCTGTCATTGTTGCCTCTCGTCAAGGTGGTGTTGATATTGAGACAGTGGCTGCCCAAGATCCCGATGCCATCATCACTCTCCCAGTGGATCCCAAATTGGGTCTCCAGAAGGATGCTGCTTTAAAGTTGGCTAAGGAATTAGGATTCACTCCCAAGGGTCAGGATGAAGCTGCCGGTATCTTCCTTAATCTGTATAAGTTATTCACCGAGAAGGATGCTACACAAGTAGAGATCAATCCTCTGTCTGAATCCAATGATCACCAAGGTAAGCACAGAGAATATATATGTAAGTAAAAGGGCGTTTTCTGACTGAAATATATAATTAGTACTCTGTATGGATGCCAAATTGAACTTTGATGACAATGCTGCTTTCAAGCAGAAGGATGTGTTTGCTCTTCGTGATTTCACTCAAGAAGATCCCCGTGAGATTGCTGCTGCTAAATATGAGTTGAATTACATTGGTTTGGATGGTAACATTGGTTGTTTAGGTAAGGAGTCCTGGATTAGTTTATGATTGTTTGAGACTGACATAAGCTCTCTTCTTCTAGTGAACGGTGCTGGTCTTGCCATGGCCACTATGGATATCATTCAACTTCATGGCGGTAAACCTGCCAATTTCTTAGATGTGGGTGGTTCTGCTACACCTGAAGCAGTGAAGGCTGCATTTGAAATCATCACATCTGACCCCAAAGTGTCTTCTGCCTTTGTCAATATCTTTGGTGGTATTATGAGATGTGATATTATTGCTGAGGGTATTATTGCTGCTGCCAGAGACTTAGATCTCAAGATCCCTCTCATTGTTCGTCTCCGTGGTACTAAAGTAGAAGAAGCCAAGAAGCTGATTGCTGAATCTGGTCTTCGTATCTTTGCTGAAAATGAACTGGATTCTGCTGCACAGAAGGCAGTACAGTTCTCCAATATTGTCAGTATTGCCAGAGAAGCCAATATCGACATCAAATTCGCCTAAAGATCATTCCCATTACCCATATATACAGCATCAATTTATGACACCCTCCACTTTATTAGAGTAACAATCATCTTTATACTTTTGTTCATCTTATATTATTTATATACTTCTTATTATTCATATTGTTTCCAGTCAACTTAAGATAAAATACACAGAAACCCATCCATCTTTATCTTTTCCAAAAATAAAACTTCTTCCCCCCCGCCAGCAAGACTGTCATCTCATTTACGATTTCAATCTCCGTCTTATTCTTATTTACGAACAAGTGTCTGTTTTCCCTTCCATCTACCCATCCACTCCCTTGCTTTGACTATGATTCACTATCTATTGTCATTAGTTTGGTTAACTACCACAGTCTATGGAGACACTACCAAAGAGAAGCCTATGATTTGTAATATATTTGCTCATACTTGGGTGTATCAAGACACTAACACTTATTGTTATTTTAGTCACCAAGGACAATATGATGGTTAGACGTAAAATGACACTTCATATCAGACAATAACGATAAACATACTCACCACTACTATTTAGCATTTGAGATCAGAGACTTCCGTATGGAAATAGGAATGATAATCTTCTTCGTGGTGTATGTCATTGTATGGTTCAAAGGAAAAACTGTCAACCAGAACAAGGCCAGAATATGGTAACTATATGAATGACACGTTCAACTTCAGAGACTGATGTTCATGACAGGTTGGATCATCAGACTGAATATCTTCGTACCCAATTTGCCTTGGTGGGTGATAAAGTGAGCAGTACAACAGCTGTGTTGATAAGAGATGGTCCAGCTGACTATGTGTTGTATACTTCTGGCAGAAGATATGTTCAGTATGGTCATTGGTGGATAAAGGTAAAGAAGTGATTGTCTGTTTATTATCATCTTACTGATCATCTACAGTAGTTGAAACCTAGAAATGATCCATTCGATTACATTAGTTCTCTGGTGTCTTCTCTTCTCAACTCTTCCTCTCAATCTATTGCTGATAGAATAGTAAGTTCTCCATTGATATCAGTGCTTTGATTGCTCACCTTTATTGAGTAGACAATGCACATGCTACTAGATAACACATTGGAAGAGAAGTTTGTATTTGCAGTGATCAGAAAAGACTTGGCTCCTAATATGTACAAGAAGAGATTTGATCTGGTAAAAATAATACTTCTATCTTTGCTTTAATTTCTGAAAGAAACCATCTTTTAGACACATGTCGGTAAGATTGCTTCGAGTAATGTCATCTCATCCAAGTTCATCATCTATTCTGAGTCCCAGAAACTGGCTGATCTCATTCTCAGAACAAAGGTTGGTCAGATCATCAAGAAGAATGTGGATCGATTGGAGTCCTTGGTGATATCCAGTCTACCTGCTGTTGAACCTGAACAGTGAGTATGGCTACTGTTGAGATGATCATTTACTGAATGCATTTATTTACTAGTTATGAGACTGATGAGCCTATTGCTGTATCACTCACCTTCTTGATGCCCGATAAAGTAGATGAATTTGATCCCTTTGTCACCTTGGGTAGTGAATTGCCTGATGTGATCCATGATCTTAAATTAACATCTGAAGTAAGAGATCACTATCTGTTGTAAAATAAACAATCCACTCACATAACACTCTAGGTAAAATCAAAGGTCAATAAAAACCGTGAGATGCTCCTCAAAGAGTTCTCCAAAAAGAAGGCAGCTGATATTGCGGAGGAATTAGCCAAGAAGAAGGCAGAAGCTAAGAGGGCAGAGGAAGAGAAGGTGAAGAAGTTGAGTCCTGCAGAACAGCGTAAATGGGAGGAGAAAGAGCGTCTTCGTAATCTTAAGAAACAACAGAAAAAGAAGAAGGCATAAATAGAATAAGAATAAAAAGTAATTTATTTATCGTCATTGACTGCTGTTATGTGCCAACAGAGATTCATGCATAATAACTCTCTCTCTCTCTCTCTGAGTGTGTGTGTCTATCTAGTCTTTCTCTCTATTTGTATTTATATTTATACTGTTTATTTGTGCGTTATATGACTGCAGTAAGTTTAATCTTTCTTAAGGTGCTCATTAGCAATCTCCCAAGCAGGTTTATCAGTTTCAGCAGCTTCACGTATACGGTCCATTAATAGTTGAGACTTCTCACGATTAGCTAGCTTCATTTTATCATATTCTAATCTTAATGCGGGATCTAAACGCTATAGTCATATATGTATCAGTATGTTTGTGTATAGTGTGTGTGTATGTATGTACCTTCTTCATTTGTTCCTCATCAGGTACTGTATATTTCATAAGTGCATACCCTGTACTAATAATAGCAGTCATATAGACTATGACTTTGAGTTCATTGGCCATGATAAATTAATGTAAGGATAACAGAAGTATGCTCTATGCATGGGGTGGGAAGGTTTATTATGAAAAAAAAATATGAAATAATAATTATATTTGAAATACCGACATGGGGGATGTTTAGGGTTTCTCAGGATGTTCATTAGAAAGCAGTGATTCAATATCATCATCAATGCTCTTTCCCAAGCTATTCTCATGAGCCTTCAAATCTTCATCAGAGGTAATTGTCTTTACTATATTTAGTAGGTTAATATTAGATTGTAGCATGATTATAAATAGTCACTTACAGTGTTCTTTCAGTCCCTTATTAAAGTTACGCGTTATCATCACGGCCAATAGGATAGTTGTCTATATTCAAACACCATTGTTAATAAGCTTATTGCTCTCATTATGATGTATTCACTTACAACACTGAGTAATATAGACACACACACTATACGATATGCTTGTTATTTACCATGATCATCCCTAGTGACAGCACTTACCTGTCAACATCCAGAATATCCATACAAGTCCACTGTCATCAATCATTAGGCTGAAGTCGACAATCAATATACACTGCACCAATATAAAGGAGATCATTATGGGTTTATTCTCGTTGATAACACCCTTCACTACAAAGTAGAGCATTGGCACTAACAGGGCAGTAAGCACAATATGGATAACATAAGCCACCATCTTCCTAGGTGATTCATCATAGACATAGTATTTCTCCTGTGTCATCACCACAATATAGAATATACATAGTGTCATATGGAAGAATGTATTCAATTTCAAATTGAGATAGAACAGCTGAATTGACTCATACATGTCTTTGTGTAGAGGTAAGTATAATATTGCATAAAATAGTGTTTGTGGTACCTTTATACATGACACTGGGACCGATCTTCCTGTATGTATTCCATCCAAACTAAAAGTATATGAGCGATTAGAAGGAGTACAATGGTAGACATAAATAAGATACCTCTTTGTATATCTCATAAAAGTAATAAGCCAGGAACAGGCCGAGTACAACCAGAATAGATATCAACACAATCTCGGTAATAAAGGCTATTCTTGAGTCAAATGGGTTGAATGAATCAAGTCTACTTCTCCTATATATAGAGTACAGTATTGAATATACTTGTTTCAACCAAGTAAAAACAATGAACTTACTGTTTGATGGATCCCCATAGTTGAATCACAGAGAATGCTATCATCACTACATGATTACAGGTATATGCCAGACATTGAATGATGATATGGCCAAATACCTATAAATACATTGATTAAATCATGAGTATATACATCGATATATGGACACACACACTATAGACATCCTTACAGAGTCTATTCCCAATGCCAGTTGGAATAGAGTAAATAATATAACAAATATATTTTCATTCTTCAGCCTCCTCAACTCATTGATAGGATGATCAGAAAGAGAACTGAAATCAACTCCTTTATAAGATCCATCGGCTGCAATCTTATATATTCTTAAATGAGAATAGACAATGATAAGCTCCAGTGTGAAGCATACAATGGCTGATAACACGATCAATATAGTGAATGCGAGGGTGTTCCTACTTGACTTGACTTCCTTCCACTAACAACCAGAAAGTGAATAACAGTGTAAATACAATGGACAGTACTATCTATTACCCGTAAAGAGAGTGCCATTATGATTTGATATTTAGAAGAGAAAGAGTGGTTTGGATGATGATAGATATTAAATAGTCAATATATTAATTAAAGGGAAATGGAGAGTGTGTAGTACAGCTAGGCGAAGTAAAGTTCAAAATAGAAAATAACAAAGCCATTATTCCATCTGTTAATTAAAGGAAATAATTATCAGTGTATGTATAGATAGATAGATACATATATCTTTATGTACAGTAAGTCCATTCATATTGTATATATTGGCTATCAGTCCATCCATGGTCTCCAACACTTTCTACGCTCAGCCGATAACCTTTTTTCTTCATCACATCTCTGTACATATTCAGCTGCTAGTGCCAATATATCAATTGATCTCATATCAGGTTGTAATTGTGGATACGTTGTAGATATGGATGAGTTTGATGAAGTGACACTAGACTGGCTGTCATATGAGTGGTCCTGAAATAGTATATTATTTACATGGTTACATTTATCGCTATGGTGATGGTTACTATGGTTATTGTCATAGGGATAGTCAGTCGAATGTGTATCTGGTGTCCAACACAGTGGATAAATGAAAGGATCTCTCTTCTGATCATGTATTCTATGTCTATTCATTTTTGCACGTCTATTCTGAAACCATACCTGGATAATGACTTAAATCACATGCCTCTATTTTAATATCAATCATATTTTACCTGTACTTCACGATTGGTCATACTCAGTTTCTGTGCGGTATTCTCCCTGACTTGAAAATTGGGTGTATCTGTGTTATTGAAGAGTTCAGACAGTATATTCAATTGATACGGTGTGATCCTCTTTCTCTTTGGCTTATTAAGTGCAGCTAAAGAAGATGATAAGTATCAATCCACTGTTTGATATCCCACTCATCAATACCTTCATGTGATTTTATTCGGACGTGTTTTCCCTTTGGTTGAATCATGTTGGCCTTCTTAACAGTTCTGGTATAACTCATACACAATAATAAAGTAACTGAGGGAAGTAAAGAGAAGGAAATGAAATAAGAAATAAACAATATATAAAAGAGGGAGGGATAACCGGATAACATCCACCGAGAGATTGATATATCCTGTTAATATCACGTGAAATACAGTTCATCTTATCAATGATTGAAATGAGGATAATTAATCTTGATGTTGAAAATGGGTGTATTTACATCTACATTTATACACAAAGTATACCAGTGCACACATCTATCCATGTATTGGAATTCTGAATTTACACAGAAAAAAGGGTAGAGATGCGTGATACACTCTGTGTGTGATGTGTGTTACCTGTAAGTGTCGACACATAGACGGACTTGAAGCAATGTGATAATATATCAGAGTGCATTTATTTCAGTCTATCATTCTGAAGTAAATAATACTGATTGTGTGCACATGGTTTATATTGAACTATTTACATTGAAGATCAAACCATTGCCTTTAATGGTTTAATTATCTATAGACAATGTTTATAGCCTATAGATAGTCATTAGTTTACTCATGAGAAGAAAGAGAGAGAAAAAGACGAAGGATATGGCCAGTGCCTAGCCAAATATAGTTTATGCAGTACTGGTGTCATTCCCACTTCCCGGTAATTAGCAGGTAGATCCCAGTTCAGCATTCTCTCATGCGACTGAATTACTGGAGCATTAATAAATCACTTCTGATCGTTCTTGTGATTGTGTAAAATAGTGGGTAGATATAAATAGAAGAGTATTGTCTAGATAGTGGTTACTATAAAAAATATACATTGCTCATCTGACTGGATAATAGATAGTATCATTCTCCAAGAGAGTACTGGCAAGTTTATTTCTTGTTTATACCAAAAAAAAAAGATTGTCATTACTTATCTCTTGGTACCCAATGACTACTGGCTAACAACTCATGGATATGACCAACTACTGTCAGAGATAAATGAGCCTAAGAATTATATGCCAAATCGGGTAATCCATCTAATTGTCATTCTATGAGAAGCATAGATAAACATGAGGTATCTCTTCATATTGGCTTCCCTAATTCCATCTCATCTCATCCTTACCACTGCTTCTTCTGGAATACAGCCATATACCGTTGATATTACAGGTATACTAAAAAGGATCATCCACCTGTTATGAATTCCCTTCTTTCTAGCTACATCTTGTCATTAGCCATACTGTATATATATGAAGATTTGACCCATATGCTACCCCGATAGCTGGCACGTCATTTCCCCCTTACATCTGCTAATCCCTCGCATCGTTGTCTTGTTCAAGGTAATTTCCCTACATGAGATTCAGAGTTTATTGTATCTATGAAGGAAGAGGACTCATGACCAAATTCTTTCAGCAGATCATGGGTATTAGATTCTCTATTTATAGGTGCAAATTGAGATTCATTTTATTAATAATGTCGGTTACATTATCTCAAAGGTTCTTTTTTTGTAAATTACGTCAGGGTTTGGCCATCGAGGTCTATTCATACTCAAACTGATTCTCGACTCACCTGAATATAATGTGTGTGTATTGGGCTTTGATTCCAACCTCTATTAATGTCATTCCCCAGCCCCCAACTTCCAAAGGGAAAATACTATTTGAGTATCCTGCATATCCATATTACCAGACGGTGCGACGGTCAATCAAAAATAATATTTACTCGATCTGTTCTTTCTGCGGTACATAAAAGGCTTTCTTTGTTATTATCCCCGAGACGATCCAGCTCGCTTAGCAAATGGATCATTCAATGCCCGTTTGACCTTATTATCTAATCAAGCCATTATATAATCATATACGTCAAGAGTGTTTATCAATTACGAGAAGCCTCTGTACCTTTATAAACCACCAAATCTTTGTTCGGCCTATTGTCTCCCCCCGGTGATGAATATGACCTGGGTATACTTGATCTCGCGGTTCAACAGAGTACAATTCGCTGAATGAAAATAAATTCAGCCACTGTTGGTCTCTGATAGTTTATTCCTTCCTCCCAATTGAGCACTTTTGTATTTTTATTATCTATTATCTTCGGGATATTCTCATTCTTTACCAATGATGATTACTTTTTCCATATTGTGGGACCACATTCTGGTGTTCCTATAACCTTCTCTCCTTGTGATCACTCATCTATTCTACGTAATCGATATTATACTCTCAAATCGAACACTTTGGTGGTAGGATGGATCATTCAACCGATTGGAAAAGCTGCCCTACCTATCCACAAACGAAGGGTACAACAATAGGTCATTTATCTTGAAGAAGCATTGAAACCATGGATGAAAGGTACTTAATCAACATTCGATGATTGCTTTGTCCTTGTATAGATATTGCATATGAATTTTAACAATTCAGGCTTGGGGTGATGAGATTCATTGGATAATATTCTTGCAAGTTTTCCGATATGTGATTACTATTGTTAATGGTATTGTTTTTGGTATTGTTTTTAGTGGTATTAGTTTTAGCTGTAAAGCTTTTTTAGTGTTGCTGATCAAATACAAAAATTCTTCTCAAAATCAGATTGACTGAAACGTTAATGATATAAAGCTATCGATGTAGTGCTTCAAGTGCTTTTGTAAAGGTGTCTTACTCTCTCCTGACAAACCAGAAACAAATCTTCCACAGTTCACTGAATATTTGAGCGGCAAGTTAGTGGTTACAATATCCACGAATGGGTATGAATGATCTCTGTGCACGTAACTCTTTCCCGTTTTACAGATGTCTGATTGTTCGATGATGCAACACTTAACAACACAACGAAAATCCAGGAAGAAGAAGACGACTTCTAATGTATTATCAACACATTGAGATATGTTCTACTAGTATCTTAAATGCAAGAAGTTGTTCGATTTAAGAATATCCAGGAACCATGTCTATTACCACACAAAGATCCACCATCGGATATCTCCCCTCTCCTTTGAGATCTCTTATTCTTCACATTTGATTCATCGCTAATTATCCAACTGCTCGATTCCTTCCACCCCGGTACTTCCCTAACCGGCCTTCGATGTTATTGTAGACAAAAGATAACCTCTTCATTTCCCACAAATAACTGGATCACCTGCTGAATACAGGAACCATCATCGCTCCTTTTTCCTCATCTCTCACTTTTTTCCCACCACTGGCTTAAGACATTCCCCTTCCTCTAGTTATTGGACCAGTCTCATGAGCTCCTCTCCCTGTATCACTGAGAGTTAACTTTGTATAGAATAATAACTCAGTTCGTTCTACCCTATCTCTATCACGGGGTGGGTAGACCTTTGAGGAATATTCTATGAGATGATCGATCATTCGAAACGTTCTAGCCTTCAAAACTATTCCACTCAGGCCAAAAAAAACTATCCTATGGGCATTATGTTGCCTGACAGCCAGGATTTTAAGTCATACTATGAGGAGACTTCGGCTAGTTATTCTGCATATAAGAGTAGTTGATATTATTACCATTATTAGAGTTTATAATAATTAATTATGTACTTGACTAGATTAGGTAGTTATTGTAATAACCAATAGGCATATATTCGAAGGGGGGGGGGACATCTACAGTATAATGGAATATAGAGAAGATATGGTACTCTAATAGGAACCACGATAGATCTGATTCATTTGTCTAGTAAAGTCAATTGTCCAGTCTATGCATATGCTGCCTTATTCCCAATTGTTTATTATGCATTGATACCTCAGTGTTGGTAAATAAAGTTATGTTTCACCATTAGCTGCTGAGAGTAAAAAAAAGAGGATTAAGGTTTGGGGGTGATTTTTGACCAGAAAACAAATCTCTGTCAGTTCGTATATTCTTATAGTAAAATAGAGCTAAAGGAAACAGGCTTCTCGAGAGGTGGATTATACAAGGCCAAAAATGATGCATTTCTTTACTGTGCTTCAATTTGGTGAACTTGGTAATTGCAGATATTTATTGTTGTGTGGGGAGGGTCGACAGCATGAAGAGTTCATTGCATGATCAACATTTATTGTGCTCGCTTCACCTTTTACTTTGTTACAAGATGTGGCTTCTATATTTCAAGATATTAGTAATAAGGATAAAGCCTTGGGAGCTAGAAAACAAGAGATAGCAATAACAATCTAGATCCTCGGACAATAGGTGTTTTCTTGAAGATATCCTAAATACCACAAGTGAATTGATAATCCTATGTAAGCGAGTGTTAAGGAAGAGGAAATTTAAGAGATCATCATCATCAGACTTTTGTTTTGCACAAAAATAAAGCTTGAGCTTCATGAATTTTGTTGAGGCAAAACTATAAGACTGAGCGATAGTAGCAATACATGATTATAGTTCAAAAAGAGTCAATATTTTGCTTGGATTTGGCTCAGCGCGTTCCCAAGTGGTGAGTTCATTGGAAGTCATTAGCTAGGAATCTACATGAGAAGGTAAGTAATCTATGACAGATTGTACTTTCAGGTTATCAAGAAGCCCTAGCCTATTCACCTTTTTCGAAAAAAAGGGCTCAACCAGGGGATGCTCATCTCCTCAGAGTTGAAGCTAAAGATGATACGCGTAACGTTCGATGCAGCCTATTGTGAGCCATGGTCTCCTGAAAGGCTTACACAATGACTACTGAAGTCTTGTGAGTGGCGGTAGAAGGACCTAGTTGCACCATAATGGTTTAGATCCAGCAATAAAGGTAAGTGGGTAATAGTAAAAATGCAGGTTAAGTAGAGATCGGGGTGCTTTATTGAAAGAACAGCTTCTCTACCATAAAATAAGATTGGGAGCGGTCGCTTAAGTGGAGCCTCTTTATTGGCTGATGTTTCCGATAAAGAAAAGAAATATTTCACCTAGTAACGAAGACCTTATGTTTTTATATAAATTAAAGATGATCTTCCTCAAATAAAGTGGCCAAATGAAATGACCAATTGAAGTTCAATAAAGCATTCATCTGAATTCCGCAAATTGACTGATTGAAATCCTGACCAAATTTTCAGAAAAGCGACCCAACTGGGGGCGGGAAATACTGTTAACTAATCAAGAGTAGATTGATTACAATGGTTACACAATTGCTAGCTGATATACATATCATTTGTCATGATGGTTACTATCAACCAATCATCACTCTGTGTAACTCACTGTTGGATAGTAACCTTTTCCATGGTTACCTAAAGTGAAAAATACGAGGAAAGAGTGAGTATTCGGTCCAGATCCATTCACTTCTATTTCTTCTATCCCCCACACACCCTTTTTTCTTCTATTTTTCTTTATTTCTTCCTTTTTTTTGTCATTATAGAATTGATGCATATAAACACTCACTTCTTATAAACACAACAATAACTATAAACTATCAACTAGGTGAATTACTCATCATAGTTCATATACAAAAAAGAGTAGTAACAGAAAAGATAGATTTGTTCACTTTTCGGAGTGGGTTATGAAACGTTCTACAACAGAAGACTTTTCTAAAAACAAAAAACTGTGCCTTTCATCTATTTCACCTCTAACTAACAATAAACAACCACTAATGGCAGTGTCACTGGAAGAGATAAAGGACCTCATTCTCCACTTGGAAAAAGGAGATCTGGAATACTGTATATCACAGAAAGAAAGGGTTTATGATAAAGAGTTGAAAGAACTGCCTTTATCACTGAAAACAGCATTACAGAATATAGCACAACGTCAAATAACCTTGGAAGCAGAGAATTTAAGATACCAAACAGCATCGAAATCAGGTACATTGACAACTACGTCACCTGAAAGCACACATAAACAGAAAGATGTCTCTATTCCAACAAAGACTAATACCAGGAAGAATCGAGATAAACAGAAGGCAAAGAGTATTCCACATAAAGAAACAAAAGAGGACCAACATGCGATTACACATTCACTCACCATCCACAAACCCTCAGACAAGAAAGGTAATAATAAATAAATAAACAATCATGAATAGGATACTCTTATTTTAAACTTTCTTGAAACTATAAACAGACAAAACAGTAATAACACCCAAGAAGATCTCATTTTGTAATGAGTGTGTTGCTCAGGCAGTTCATGTGGCTTTGTCTATTGAGAGTGGAAAATTAGACGAAAGAATTACTTGTGAACAACATAGCGAGAAAGACAATAACAGTACTTCATTAAAATACGCTATTAATTCTATGACAGATCAATTACAAAAGATAACACAGAATGCACTCAAAATATCCCGTGAGACTGCAATTGAGGGAAAACTGGGTGTACAGATCGACTGCGATGAGAACATGAAGGGTGTTTGGCTTGATTTTATCACTAATTTGAATCGAATGACAACGAACCACCTTGAACAAGTACAGGACATAGTGCTTGTTTCAAATGCTATTGTGAAAGGTGATCTCAGTAAGGCAATGACTGTTCCTGTTCATGGAGAAACACTTCGATTGAAACAGAACTTCAATACAATGGGTAAGAAGCAAGAATAACTACTTTTGTATTTCATGTTAGGATTAAACCTTCTGTTTTAGTCAATCATCTGAATCTATTTGCTTCTGAGGTTACTCGAGTTGCCCATGAAGTAGGCACAGAAGGAAAATTGGGTGCTCAGGCAAAAGTGGCAGGTGTAGATGGCATTTGGAAAGAACTAACAGATAATGTAAATACCATGGCCAGTAATTTAACTAATCAAGTCAGAGATATTGCACATATATCAAAGGCGGTGGCAAGAGGCGATCTTACAAAGAAAGTGAAGGTGGAAGTGAAGGGAGAAATGCTTGATCTGAAAAATACAATCAACACCATGGTCGATCAGGTAAAAAAAACAATTTGGGAATGGGCAAAAAACAATCAACTAAATGTAAATGTTTATTAGTTATCCACATTTGCTACTGAAGTAACACGGGTGTCACTGGAAGTAGGAACAGAAGGAAAACTAGGAGGACAGGCAGTGGTGAAAGATGTGGGGGGAACATGGAAAGACTTGACTGATAACGTAAATATGATGGCACAGAAGATTACGAGTCAAGTGAGAGATATCGCCACAGTTGCAAAAGCTGTGACTGAGGGTGATCTATCAAAGAAAGTAAAGGCTAATGCTCAGGGCGAGGTATTAGAATTGAAGAATACGATGAACAGAATGGTATGAATCTAGTAAAGAAAATTGGAGTTATTGAGATATTTATCAAATCTTTCTTCTACCATCTTATAAACAGGTGGATCAATTGACAAATTTCACAGCAGAAGTCAAAAGAGTCTCGATTGAAGTTGGAGTTGAAGGCAAACTAGGCGGCCAGGCTGTAGTGAAAGATGTAGCGGGAACATGGAAAGAACTGACAGAGAATGTGAACATCATGGCCGCCAATTTAACCAATCAAGTGCGGTCTATTGCTGTTGTAACAAAAGCTGTAGCAAACGGTGATCTATCCAAGAAAGTCGAAGTTGAATCAGGTGGTGAAATACTCGATTTGAAAGATACTGTAAATGATATGGTTGACCAGTTGAGAGTATTTGCTTCAGAAGTTACTCGTGTATCAAAAGAAGTAGGAACAGAAGGCAAGCTAGGAGGACAAGCTGTGGTGCAAGGTGTGGCCGGAACCTGGCATGAACTTACTGATAATGTCAATATCATGGCTGCCAATCTTACTTCTCAAGTCCGTTCCATTGCTGAAGTCACAAAAGCAGTGGCCCTGGGAGATTTATCAAAGAAGATTGACGTAGAAACTCAAGGAGAGATTCAAGAACTGAAAAATACTGTCAATGATATGGTTGATCAGCTGAGAATATTTGCTTCTGAAGTCATACGAGTTGCAAGAGAAGTGGGTACAGAAGGCTTGCTGGGTGGCCAAGCAGATGTCCCAAATGTGGGAGGAACATGGAAAGATTTGACGGAAAATGTCAATCATATGGCAGCCAATCTAACTACACAAGTTCGTTCCATAGCAGAAGTGACAAAGGCGGTGGCATTGGGTGATTTATCTAAAAAAATAGAAGTCGAATCAGGGGGGGAAATCTTAGATCTTAAAAACAACCTAAATGACATGGTAGACCAGTTGAGAATTTTTGCTTCAGAAGTCACTCGTGTGTCGAAAGAAGTGGGTACTGAAGGAAATTTAGGCGGTCAGGCACTTGTTCAAGGAGTGGCTGGCACCTGGAAAGACCTTACAGATAATGTGAATATGATGGCCGCCAATTTAACATCACAAGTACGTTCTATTGCAGAAGTTACAAAAGCAGTAGCCTTGGGCGATTTGTCGAAAAAGATAGACGTAGAAACAAGAGGTGAAATACTGGACTTGAAAAATATTGTCAATAACATGGTGGATCAGTTGAGAGTATTTGCTTCAGAAGTGACGCGCGTAGCGAAAGAAGTAGGTACGGAGGGAAAATTAGGTGGCCAAGCCCTTGTTCCGAATGTTGACGGTACTTGGATGGATTTAACTGACAATGTCAATATTATGGCTGCCAATCTAACTGCTCAGGTGCGTTCCATTGCCGAAGTGACGAAAGCTGTTGCATTTGGTGATTTGTCCAAGAAGATTGAAGTAGAGTCTGGTGGAGAAATACTTGAGTTGAAGAACACTGTCAATAGTATGGTAGACCAGCTTAATGTCTTTGCCGCGGAAGTAACTCGTGTTGCTAAAGAAGTCGGTACAGAAGGTAAACTAGGTGGACAAGCTCTGGTACCGAATGTGGATGGTACTTGGAAGGGACTTACAGACAATGTAAATCAGATGGCTGCCAATCTTACAGCACAGGTTCGTTCCATTGCTGAGGTTACAAAGGCTGTTGCATTTGGTGATTTATCAAAGAAGATTGAGGTTGAATCAGGTGGTGAGATACTTGAATTGAAGAACACAGTCAATAGTATGGTGGATCAACTGAATGTCTTTGCATCCGAAGTAACTCGCGTAGCTAAAGAAGTAGGAACCGAAGGAAAACTAGGAGGTCAAGCTCTTGTTCCCAATGTTGACGGTACTTGGATGGATTTAACTGATAATGTCAACATTATGGCTGCTAATTTGACTGCTCAAGTAAGATCTATTGCTGAAGTGACCAAGGCTGTTGCATTTGGTGATTTATCCAAAAAGATTGAAGTAGAGTCTGGTGGAGAAATACTTGAGTTGAAAAATACTGTTAATAGTATGGTGGATCAACTAAATGTTTTTGCTTCTGAGGTGACCCGTGTTGCTAAAGAAGTCGGTACAGAAGGAAAACTAGGAGGTCAAGCCCTTGTTCCTAATGTTGATGGTACCTGGAAGGGTCTTACAGACAATGTAAATCAGATGGCTGCTAATCTAACTGCACAAGTACGTTCTATTGCTGAAGTTACAAAGGCCGTTGCATTTGGAGATTTATCAAAGAAGATTGAAGTTGAATCAGGTGGTGAAATACTTGAATTGAAGAACACAGTCAATAGTATGGTGGATCAACTGAATGTCTTTGCCTCTGAAGTAACCCGTGTAGCCAAAGAAGTCGGTACAGAAGGAAAACTTGGTGGCCAGGCCCTTGTTCCGAATGTGGATGGTACTTGGATGGATTTAACTGATAATGTCAACATTATGGCTGCTAATTTGACTTCTCAAGTAAGATCCATTGCTGAAGTAACAAAGGCTGTAGCTCTTGGTGACCTTTCCAAGAAGATTGAAGTCGAGTCTGGTGGTGAAATACTTGAGCTGAAGAACACAGTCAATAGTATGGTGGATCAACTGAATGTCTTTGCATCCGAAGTAACTCGCGTAGCTAAAGAAGTAGGGACTGAAGGAAAACTAGGAGGTCAAGCCCTTGTTCCTAATGTTGATGGTACTTGGATGGATTTGACTGACAATGTCAACATTATGGCTGCCAATCTTACAGCACAAGTGAGATCTATTGCTGAAGTGACTAAGGCTGTTGCATTTGGTGATTTGTCTAAGAAGATTGAAGTTGAATCTGGTGGAGAAATTCTTGAATTGAAGAACACTGTGAACAGTATGGTGGACCAATTGAATGTTTTTGCTTCTGAGGTGACCCGTGTTGCTAAAGAAGTCGGTACAGAAGGAAAACTAGGAGGTCAAGCCCTTGTTCCTAATGTTGATGGTACCTGGATGGATCTCACAGATAATGTCAATATCATGGCTGCTAACTTGACCTCGCAAGTAAGATCTATTGCTGAAGTTACAAAGGCCGTTGCTTTCGGTGATCTATCTAAGAAGATTGAAGTTGAGTCTGGCGGTGAAATACTTGAGTTGAAAAATACTGTTAATAGTATGGTGGATCAACTAAATGTTTTTGCATCCGAAGTAACTCGCGTAGCTAAAGAAGTAGGAACCGAAGGAAAACTAGGTGGTCAAGCTCTTGTACCGAACGTGGATGGTACTTGGAAGGACCTAACTGATAATGTAAACCAAATGGCTGCAAACCTTACATCACAGGTGCGGTCTATTGCTGAAGTAACAAAGGCTGTTGCATTTGGTGATCTATCCAAGAAGATTGAAGTAGAGTCTGGTGGTGAAATACTAGAACTTAAAAATATTGTGAACAGTATGGTGGACCAGCTAAATGTCTTTGCGTCTGAAGTAACCCGTGTTGCTAAAGAAGTAGGTACAGAAGGTAAACTAGGTGGTCAGGCTCTTGTTCCCAACGTTGATGGTACTTGGATGGATTTAACTGATAATGTCAACATTATGGCTGCTAATTTGACTTCTCAAGTAAGATCCATTGCTGAAGTAACAAAGGCTGTAGCTCTTGGTGACCTTTCCAAGAAGATTGAAGTCGAGTCTGGTGGTGAAATACTTGAGCTGAAGAACACAGTCAATAGTATGGTGGATCAACTGAATGTCTTTGCATCCGAAGTAACTCGCGTAGCTAAAGAAGTAGGGACTGAAGGAAAACTAGGAGGTCAAGCCCTTGTTCCTAATGTTGATGGTACTTGGATGGATTTGACTGACAATGTCAACATTATGGCTGCCAATCTTACAGCACAAGTGAGATCTATTGCTGAAGTGACTAAGGCTGTTGCATTTGGTGATTTGTCTAAGAAGATTGAAGTTGAATCTGGTGGAGAAATTCTTGAATTGAAGAACACTGTGAACAGTATGGTGGACCAATTGAATGTTTTTGCTTCTGAGGTGACCCGTGTTGCTAAAGAAGTCGGTACAGAAGGAAAACTAGGAGGTCAAGCCCTTGTTCCTAATGTTGATGGTACCTGGATGGATCTCACAGATAATGTCAATATCATGGCTGCTAACTTGACCTCGCAAGTAAGATCTATTGCTGAAGTTACAAAGGCCGTTGCTTTCGGTGATCTATCTAAGAAGATTGAAGTTGAGTCTGGCGGTGAAATACTTGAGTTGAAAAATACTGTTAATAGTATGGTGGATCAACTGAATGTCTTTGCATCCGAAGTAACCCGTGTTGCTAAAGAAGTAGGTACAGAAGGCAAATTAGGTGGTCAAGCTCTAGTGCCGAACGTGGATGGTACCTGGAAGGGTCTTACAGACAATGTGAACCAAATGGCTGCAAATCTAACTGCTCAGGTTCGTTCCATTGCTGAAGTGACCAAAGCTGTTGCATTTGGAGATTTATCAAAGAAGATTGAGGTTGAATCTGGTGGAGAAATTCTTGAATTGAAGAACACTGTGAACAGTATGGTGGACCAATTGAATGTTTTTGCTTCTGAGGTGACCCGTGTTGCTAAAGAAGTCGGTACAGAAGGTAAACTAGGTGGACAAGCTCTGGTACCGAATGTAGATGGAACCTGGAAGGGTCTTACAGACAATGTAAATCAGATGGCTGCCAATCTTACAGCACAAGTGAGATCTATTGCTGAAGTGACTAAGGCTGTTGCATTTGGTGATTTATCAAAGAAGATTGAGGTTGAATCAGGTGGTGAAATACTTGAATTGAAGAACACAGTCAATAGTATGGTGGATCAACTGAATGTCTTTGCATCCGAAGTAACTCGCGTAGCTAAAGAAGTAGGTACAGAAGGAAAACTAGGAGGTCAAGCTCTTGTTCCCAATGTTGATGGTACTTGGATGGATTTGACTGACAATGTCAACATTATGGCTGCTAATTTAACTGCACAAGTAAGATCTATTGCTGAAGTGACTAAGGCTGTTGCATTTGGTGATCTATCCAAGAAGATTGAAGTAGAGTCTGGTGGTGAAATACTAGAACTTAAAAATATTGTGAACAGTATGGTGGACCAGCTAAATGTCTTTGCGTCTGAAGTAACCCGTGTTGCTAAAGAAGTCGGTACAGAAGGTAAACTAGGTGGACAAGCTCTGGTACCGAATGTAGATGGAACCTGGAAGGGTCTTACAGACAATGTAAATCAGATGGCTGCCAATCTTACAGCACAAGTGAGATCTATTGCTGAAGTGACTAAGGCTGTTGCATTTGGTGATTTATCAAAGAAGATTGAGGTTGAATCAGGTGGTGAGATACTTGAATTGAAGAACACAGTCAATAGTATGGTGGATCAACTGAATGTCTTTGCATCCGAAGTAACTCGCGTAGCTAAAGAAGTAGGAACCGAAGGAAAACTAGGAGGTCAAGCTCTTGTTCCCAATGTTGACGGTACTTGGATGGATTTAACTGATAATGTCAACATTATGGCTGCTAATTTGACTTCTCAAGTCCGTTCCATTGCCGAGGTGACCAAAGCTGTTGCCTTTGGTGATTTGTCTAAGAAAATTGAAGTAGAATCAGGTGGAGAAATTCTTGAATTGAAGAATACTGTGAACAGTATGGTGGACCAATTAAATGTTTTTGCGTCTGAAGTAACCCGTGTTGCTAAAGAAGTAGGTACAGAAGGTAAATTAGGTGGTCAAGCTCTAGTGCCGAACGTGGATGGTACCTGGAAGGATCTAACAGATAATGTAAATCAAATGGCTGCAAACTTAACATCACAAGTACGTTCCATTGCTGAGGTGACCAAAGCTGTTGCCTTTGGTGATCTGTCTAAGAAAATTGAAGTAGAATCAGGTGGTGAAATCCTGGAGCTGAAGAATATTGTCAACAGTATGGTGGATCAACTCAATGTTTTTGCCTCAGAAGTAACGCGTGTAGCCAAAGAAGTCGGTACAGAAGGAAAGTTAGGAGGTCAAGCCCTCGTTCCGAATGTGGATGGTACCTGGATGGATTTGACTGATAATGTGAACATTATGGCTGCTAACTTGACCTCACAAGTACGTTCCATTGCCGAGGTGACCAAAGCTGTTGCTTTCGGTGATCTATCCAAGAAGATTGAAGTGGAGTCTGGTGGAGAAATTCTTGAATTGAAGAATACTGTGAACAGTATGGTGGACCAATTAAATGTTTTTGCGTCTGAAGTAACCCGTGTTGCTAAAGAAGTAGGTACAGAAGGTAAATTAGGTGGTCAAGCTCTAGTGCCGAACGTGGATGGTACCTGGAAGGATCTAACAGATAATGTAAATCAAATGGCTGCAAACTTAACATCACAAGTACGTTCCATTGCTGAGGTGACCAAAGCTGTTGCCTTTGGTGATCTGTCTAAGAAAATTGAAGTAGAATCAGGTGGTGAAATACTTGAATTGAAGAACACAGTTAATAGTATGGTGGATCAACTGAATGTCTTTGCATCCGAAGTAACTCGCGTAGCTAAAGAAGTAGGAACCGAAGGAAAACTAGGTGGTCAAGCTCTTGTACCGAATGTGGATGGTACCTGGATGGATTTAACTGATAATGTCAATATCATGGCTGCTAATCTGACTTCCCAAGTGCGGTCTATTGCCGAGGTGACGAAGGCTGTTGCTCTTGGTGACCTTTCCAAGAAGATCGAGGTTGAATCTGGTGGAGAAATTCTTGAACTCAAAAATATAGTGAATAATATGGTTGATCAGCTAAGAGTGTTTGCATCCGAAGTTACTCGTGTTGCGAAGGAAGTAGGAACAGATGGTAAATTAGGTGGTCAAGCTGTAGTCAAAGGTGTTGCTGGAACTTGGTACGAGTTAACTGAAAATGTCAATATCATGGCTGCAAACTTAACAACTCAAGTACGTTCTATTGCTGAAGTGACAAAGGCGGTAGCTAGTGGAGACATGAGCAAAAAGATTCATGTTGAAACGCGAGGTGAAATCCTAGAACTGAAGATTACTGTTAATAGTATGGTTGATCAGTTGAGAGTATTTGCGTCTGAAGTTACCCGTGTCGCTCGTGAAGTTGGAACTGAAGGAAAATTAGGCGGTCAAGCAACTATCATAGGTGTTGATGGAACCTGGAAAGATTTGACGGATAACGTTAATCTGATGGCTAGTAATTTAACAGACCAGTTACGCTCAATAGCCGCTGTTTGTAAAGCTGTTGCCCAAGGAGATTTATCCAAGAAGATTGAGGTTGAGGTTCATGGCGAAATAGCAGAGCTCAAGAATACAATCAATACTATGGTGGATCAGCTAAGTTCATTTGCTGCTGAAGTCACACGTGTTGCTAAAGAAGTTGGTACGGAAGGAAAGTTAGGTGTTCAAGCTCAGGTGGACGATGTCCAAGGTTTATGGCGACATATTACTAGTAATGTGAATACAATGGCTTCTAATCTAACTACCCAAGTACGTGCTTTTGCTCAAATCTCTGCAGCTGCCACTGCCAACGATTTCTCTCGTTTGATTACTGTCGAGGCATCTGGTGAAATGGATTCTTTGAAGACCAAGATCAATGAAATGGTGAATTCATTAAGAGACGCTATCCAGAAGAACAGACTGGCTAGGGAAACAGCAGAAATGGCTAATCGTTCCAAGAGTGAATTCTTAGCTAATATGAGTCATGAAATCCGAACTCCCATGAATGGTATTATTGGTATGACATCTCTTACTTTGGAAACAGAATTGACACGTCAACAGAGAGAGAACTTGATGATTGTTTCCAGTCTTGCAAACAGTTTACTTTCTATTATCGACGATATCCTTGATATATCCAAGATAGAAGCAGGTCGTATGAATATAGAAACAATACCATTCTCCCTTAGGTCTTCTATCTTTAGTGTTTTGAAGACATTAGCAGTAAAAGCCAACCAGAAGAAACTAGACCTTGTTTATATTGTGGATCAGTCTATTCCCGACCAGTTAATTGGTGATCCTCTTCGATTGAGACAGGTAATCACAAATTTAATCGGTAATGCCGTCAAGTTTACCACGAAGGGAGAAGTTGCTTTGGAGACAAAGATTATCAGTATGCAGGGAGACGACTTAATGGTGGAATTGTGTGTTAGAGATACAGGTATTGGCATCCAGGAAGACAAACTCAATGTAATCTTCGATACCTTTTGCCAGGCAGATGGATCTACCACGTAAGATACAAGTACTAATAAAATAATAACCTCATCTAACTTCTTATAATTATTAGTCGTGAATACGGAGGTACTGGTCTTGGACTTTCTATCTCCAAGCATCTTGTTAAACTGATGGGTGGTGATTTATGGGTTACCTCTAAATATGGATGTGGATCCCAGTTCCACTTTACTCTGAAGTTCAAGAGGAATCATGCTAATATGGAGGCTATTTCAGAGAAGATGCAAAGATTCAAGGGTAGGAACATCTTATTCATGGACAGTGCCGGTTGTCAAAAAGAAATAGAGAATCAACTGAAGGCACTTGATTTGAATGCTTACAGAGTTGAAGGAAAGACAGACAGTGCCAGTCTCTCGAGTCTTTCGTTTGCTAAAGGAACGAACAAACAACCACCTATATTTGATACTGTTATTGTCGATGATATATCAAGAGCAGAGAAGATAAGGGAGTCAGTGCATTTACGGTACACACCCATTGTTCTTATAACACCTTCAGCTCAAAGGTTGAATATGAAACTATGCATTGACTTAGGCATATGTGGTTATCTAAATACCCCCCTCAATCTATCTGATCTCGCTCACAGCTTATTACCTGCTCTTGAAAGTCATACGTCTTTACCAGGAGATTCAGCTATTCCAGTACCCTTATCTATTTTGTTAGCAGAAGATAATATTGTTAATCAGAAGTTGGCAGTCAGAATATTAGAGAAGTTTGGACACAAAGTGGAGATTGTACCCAATGGTAAAGTGGCAGTAGAGACTTTTAACAAGCAATCATTCGATCTGATATTGATGGATGTACAAATGCCGATAATGGGAGGTTTTGAAGCAACACAGAAGATACGTGAAATTGAGCGTACATCTGGAACAGACTCCCATGTTCCTATCATTGCATTGACAGCACATGCTATGATTGGTGATCGTGAAAAGTGTTTACAGTCAGGAATGGTAAGCTTAATACAATCATATCCATCTGTATCTGATACTGATCTTATTTGTTTTCCCTTCAGGATGACTATGTGACTAAACCACTTCGTTTCCCTGAATTGATTGCTGCTATCAAGAAGGTAGCTCCTCAGTCAGCCCATGCCATGGCTATGGTCAAATCAAAAATGAAAAAATAAAAATGATGTTTACTTAAATAATTAGGCCTTTTTCTTTCTGATATAATGTATCTATTGCAATATGTGTATAGATGTATACAGATCCAGTGTAATATGTATACAGATGGCCTCATGAACTGGAATACACAACCATGAAAATATTTGAATAAAGTGGTCCGGGCTGAGTATGAATATTGAGAGTGGAGTGAGTGACCCTCTATTGAATTTGGGGGGAAATGGGAAGCCCGGCTCATTGAAGAAAAATCAGCTGTCAAGGCTAACAATGAACCGATCTCTTTTCTTTTACAACCTAGATAGGTCAGTACACCCACCCAGAATGAACAATCATCTATGCATTGATGATAGATGAAATCATCCTATATGCAATTGAATGGATTGATGAAGATACATATGATATGGATTCGAGACTGATGCATCCCTCTCTCTCTTTTTTTTTAATAACCTTCATTACGGTTACAATAGTTACTAGCAATGGGTCGTGTCATTCGTGCTCAGAGAAAGGGTGCTGGAAGTATTTTCAAATCCCACACCGTTGGCCGTAAGGGTGCCGCCAAGCTTAGAGTTTTCGACTTCGCTGAACGTCATGGTTATATCCGTGGTATTGTCAAAGAGATCGTCCACGATCCTGGAAGAGGTGCTCCTCTTGCCAAGGTAATGGAGTGTATTTAGTGTATGTTTCTTGACTGATATTCTAACTATCTGCTTTAATAGGTTGTTTTCCGTGATCCTTATAAGTATGTTTCTCTACTTTATACATTTACAATTTCATCAACTGTCTCATTCAACTTGTCCTTCCTTGGACTATGAATATAAAAAGCGGATCTTGACACTAAACAATTTTTTTATTTTAGGTACAAGCTCAACACTGAAACTTTCATTGCCACTGAAGGTATGTACACTGGTCAATTCATTTATGCCGGTAAGAAAGCTTCTTTGAATGTCGGTAATGTCATGCCTTTGGCTTCTATGCCCGAAGGTACTGTTATCTGTAATGTTGAAGAGAAGGTTGGTGACCGTGGATCTATTGCCCGTGCCTCCGGTAACTATGCCACTATTATTGGTCATGGTGATGATGGTAAGACCCGTATTCGTCTTCCCTCTGGTTCCAAGAAGGTTATTCCTTCCACCTCTCGTGCCGTCATTGGTATCATTGCTGGTGGTGGACGTATCGACAAGCCCCTCTTGAAGGCTGGTCGTGCTTTCCACAAATACAGAGTCAAGCGTAACAGCTGGCCCAAGACTCGTGGTGTTGCTATGAATCCCGTCGACCATCCTCACGGTGGTGGTAATCATCAACATATTGGTAAGGCTTCTACCATGGCCCGTGACTCTCCTGCTGGTCAAAAGGTCGGTTTGATCGCTGCTCGTCGTACTGGTCTCCTCCGTGGTACCAAGAAGATCAAGGATGCTTAAATTTAGTTATAAATGTCATGTATTGCTTATAATAAATTAAATATATATATATATATATGTGTGTGTGTGTGTGTGTGTGTGTGTGAATAATGGATGGGATATATCAGGTAGTGGAAGAACTTAAATGGGTAGGTATATATTGTGGTTGAACATAAGTGAGTATATGACTGGTATTCCTTGAATTTTAGGATGTGCTAGACTGGTATTTTGACAAGGAATGAGTTGGATACATACAAAAAATGTGCCTACTGATTTATAAAGATTTGAATTCTAACGTCTATAAAGTGTACATACATTTCCAAAAGACTTCAATCATCTTCATTCATTTTCGCTTGCTGTGATCTTCATTACTTCTATTTCTCCGAAAAACTGATTGCTTTCTACCAACAATGTCTTCTACTACACTCTCTCCGTACTCGGATGATGATTTCAAACTGAAGAAGTCTCCTTATCAATTCAGCCTATCCCCCCGCAACTCTTTCAAGAGACCCGGCACCCATGAGGCTGATAATGCGAATAGAGAAAATACTCTAGATGGGCCCAATTCAAGCATTGAAGACTCTCCTTCTGAAGTGAACTCCAGCCAATTACTGGATGATATGGCACTAGATGAAAGAGTCATTCCATTGAGTGAAGATATAAAAATGTCTACCATTGATACATTAGATAGTGGAAATGATTGCCAGCCCATAGATGAAATCATCCATATTCATGCTCAACCCAATATTGAAACCAGTCCTCAGTCAATAAATACGGTAGCAAATGCTAATTCAAAGGCATTGTGGCTTATTCATGAGATAGATGAATTGACAAGCCATGATGCCAGTGATATTGAAACTGAGGGTAGTAATTTCAGTTCAGGTATTCAATCGGAACTTATAAAATCATCGTACACGGATTATCCTCAAAGCATATTCTTCCAGAGTAACAGCCAGATATCAATTCAGAACGGACAAGAGAAGATTTCTCCTATGAAGAAATCATCAAGCAGAGAATTTACGTTGAAATGTATGAGAGCAGTCCGTAATGAACTGTCTGTGGCCAAACTATGGACAAAGAAGTTGTTGGATAAGGGCAATGCAAACGACGAAATTAAAGTATGCATGCTACAAGTAACAAAAATATGAACTCATTGTATTCTCTTCAATAGAAATCTCAGGAGAAGTCAGTCTATGATTATCAAGCATATGACATAAGCAATGAGAGCCTCCCCTTACCAGGTAAAATGATAAGAGAATAACAGTATGCATCCCATTTGTAATTTATGTTAATTTTATTCAAGTGGTTGACCCTGTAATATTAGAACGTACACCTGTCAGTCAAACACCTATTTATGATCAATTCATGAAGGGTCGTCCTGTCTATAGTACTCCTGTGTCCTATAATCCCTCTACATTAGGTCCTGAGGCACGTCAACTGAAAGAGTTATGTGACCAAGCCTTTGTCTGTGACTGGAAACCAGAAGATTTCTCTACTTGATTGGGAGAATAAATAAATATATATTTTAATCCTCTTGAATTAAATGCCCCTTGCATATCTCTATACATATACATATATTATAAGGCACAGCTATGTAAGTATTATGTATGTTGTTGTTTTTGTTTATCAAGCATATGTGGAGTTTCATATCATCCACCCCCAATACACAACGGAGGTTTCTAATCGCAGACCAATAGTATGGATTGGCTTTCCTTTATTGTAACATTACAGGATAGATTATTAAGAGATAAACTTCCCTTTATAAAGTAAGCTATTACAGGCTATACGTCATGAATGGATTAATATGCATGTCTAGATATGCATACAGTGACTAGGAAGTAAATGCCCTATGTGAAATACCTGGCTATAAGTGCCTGTATCAATCACTATATGCGATATTACATAACTACCTGCTCTATGACATCTTATAATTCAATATCATATAAGGGGATCCTATGACATCATACCGTCTTTTATACCTTCACTAGTGTATCACATTTAATGAGGGATATTTTTATGCACCATCTCACTCTTCTTCTTCTTTAACCTATACTCTACTTATTATGCATTTACCAGGCACTTTACTTGATTTGAGCCTAGATATCAAATTACTGATATTAGAGCATTTAGATAACAGATCATTGGCCCAATTGGCCCAGACATGTAAATATTATGGTATGTTTTGCATTGATTGATTTTGACTGTGATGAGTGTCTAATTGCAGATATACATAAGCTGATCTTGTTCGAAGTACAATATCCTTTAGATACGCTTATCTGGCAGAAGTAGATAATGCAATGCCCGAATCACCACCATATCTTAATTACAGGTGCGGATTGGCCATAGATTCAACATTCTACTTACCCTTTATCCATGATAACTCCCATTGTTACTCATATAATCTGAAAAGCGGGGTATGGACAATACACAAACTTAACTTAATTGGTACAACCACCATTGATCCTCAAATTACAAGGGCGGCGGCTGTTGGCTCAAAGATATATTTGATGGGGGGCAGATTACTCAAGAAATATGTCCTCTCTAATACACTCATAGAGATGGATACCAACACATTTGACACGAGAATCATCCAAAACACCACTGGAACACCCCCTAGACCACGCCATGAACACTCAGTAGAAGTCATTCAGGATAGATATTTAGTGGTGTTTGGAGGATTGTGTTATAATTCTGCAGGTAAATGTCCTTTCTATGAAATATACACACTGCATTGTTAATTCAAATTGTATACTTAGGTGAGAACGACGTGTTTGTCTTTGATATTCTACATAATCATTGGTTTGTTCCGCCAATCACAGGGTAAAAATTATGCGAATCTTTCTTGTTCATTCTAGAAACAGTAACTGATAAAAGGTTATTTCTCAATTAGGCATGTGCCCCATATGAGATTCGGACATGCAAGTGCAGTGATAGGAACTGATATGTATATCCATGGAGGAGCACAAATAGACAATGTGAACAGGTATATTGTCTATGATGATCTCTACAAACTAGACTGCAAGACATGGGTGTGGTATAAATATGAGAATCCGGAAGTAGAAAGGTATCTCCGTAATCAAGGACAGGCTGAGGGTGAGGCGCCCAGGAAGGACTATCTGATAGCCACTACTGGGTGCAATCCCTATGATCGTTTCCAGTCATACATATGTACAAATGGAAATAAGCTGTTTATATTTGGTGGACATACTATTCGAGAAGATGAATACGATAATGATGTCATTTTAAGTTATCCATTGGACGAGATAACCGTATTTAATACCAAAAGATGCTGCTGGTCCAACAACCATCTTTCTTCAAAAGGAAACTCTATACAAGATGATAATCCACTAATAGTATCTGACATCAGTGCAGCCAAGGTCTTCTCTGATGCACCGATCCTGAGTATATTTATTATAGCGGAGAGAAATATGCCGGGAGCACTGTCATTAGGCAACCAACCGAATGAATCACGAGTAATTTCATCATCTTCTACTAATTCCGGCAGTTCAGGTAACTCATCCACCCAACCTCAGCCAGGAATATTCCCAGCCGATGAAGATATTGAACCCTTGAAGGTAATTTTTTTTTCATTTCATTGTTAAAACACTAACCCAAATGATTGGCTTATTTAGACTAGATCACCAGAGTTACTCCATATGAAGCAACCCGCATCATCTTCTGAATTACACTCAAATGACCAGTCCTCATCAGATCAAGTATCACATAAGAAGGAGAGATACAGGCGCCCATCATTAGCTTTTATTCATCCTAATCCATCTTCCAATACAGAAGATGGGGAAGTGTCATCCAATAGGAGTCAGTCATCTTCAGATAATTCATCCTATGGTAGTAATAGCAGCATTGGATTTACCCGGCATAGAAAAACCAATTATGTTCAACTGAATGATATAATTGCATGCACAGTGATGATTGAGTTAATTGAATGATCTGTGATCATATCAAACTCATGCCTGTATTCCCTCCATATTCTATCCCAATCAGTTCAATTATTCTGTTATGTGCCATTTTGATAATGATAATTGAAAGATAATAAAAGTGAAGGCTGAGATATGATTTATTTACTTTGCTCTTCATAATGTGAGATTGTAGAGTGTGACAGGGTCATAAGATAGTTCACACTCTGCTCATTATCTTGAGACATCAACATTATACTTGAGGCATGAACATCAAACATTTAGTGTTTACTTGAAACGTCTAGTGTTTACTTGACACGTCTAGTGTTTACTTGAAACGTCTAAACATACTTGAAACTTCTATAGTCCTATATTATAAATATCTGCAGATCTGTTTATGCTTGATCTCCCAACCAAGGTTTCAATGTTTAAACACAAATACCTCTTGCGTATGAATAAGGTTTTTCTCTCTTAAATATTATCACTTGTCTTTCACATATCTTTTCTTGTATAGATGTTGATCTTTCAGTCAAGGAACAAGGGCTTATTCATAGCAATAAAACAACAGCCACAGTATGACAAGTTCTTTATAGCTCAAGAAACGTGATAGTTGATAAAGACAAGTCAATACCCAGGGCCCTCATTATTAAATACGCGAAGAAGAACAGCAACACTAAATAACATGTGGATTAATTGAGTCTGAAAGAATGTAATCTAACATTAATTATAGAGAATGGCACCATTTTCATATATAACAATTACTACTTATTAGAACACTTTAAGAATAGAATATTTTATATAATAACGCTAATAGATGAATACAAATATGTATATATACACTATACACGTTCACTCACAATAGATGATGTAGCTATAAAACTAGAGGTTTATTTATTCCAAGCCCTGTGGGGTTCTGGGATCTACGGTGGGCGCATAAAGGGAGTTTGGACAATGGATAGAATGCAGATTGTACTGGCTTAGGTAATATAATCAATAAATAACCGATATTCTGCTTCAGATATAAAGGGTTTTAATTAAGGTTTTGCTGATGTGTTACATTCACTGTTGTATAGTTGAGTAAATACTAGATCAGCTAGAACGATCTAAGCAGACAAAGGGTGCAATCTCTACATGTCCCCCTATCCCCAACCCACATACAATCAAATAGACATACTCACAACACAAATAAGTGGTAATCCTAAATTGCCCTGAGTTTTAATACAAAGTAATGGAACTTCACTGCAATAAAGATATAAGACATTGCACTGGATAGACATTATGGACACTATGTATACATGATTATAATCACATGGTGTTACATATGGATACTACTGGGAAAAATTACACAATATAATGGAGATATATATGGGAGTTAATGAGCTATAGAATATAACGAGGATAGATGGATGGTTGAATTGGAATAAAGTATCAAAGAATGGGATTGAGAATGAATGTATATAGTCCCAGCAGGCACTATCTTTTTTTTTAAAGGGTTAGTAATAAGCACCTTTATTACGACTGTTGTATGTGTCCTGGTTCTGTCTATACATGTCATGGTTCTCATAGCGATGTCGATTACTATCGTTGCTACCGTTATTATTGTATGAATTATAGTCATTCCGGGAAGTGACCCCTTCAGCATAATAGTTCTTCTGTTCATCTGTATGCTGGGGGAAGTTGGTGAAGGACCCTACTGCTGTAGTTGGTGTGTCTACTGACATATCATCCAGTTTAATACCTGACTTCCTTCTCTTACGTCTCTCACTTTCTTCATCCACATCAGAAGAAGAGCACAGCATTGTGATGGAGTTGGACATGGCTAATAACTGGACAGCTAAGGCAGCAAATACGACCAAGTATAATTTACGAAGGTTACTCTTCATAAATGCCTGTATGATTGAGGCACAAGGTCGAACAATTACTGATTCAAGACTAGGCTGACAGGTGTCAGGCGTCACAGTCTGATATCCACAACATTCGAACTATCGAACAGAATAAGTCATAAATACTCATCTCTGTAAATGCTCTACTTACTTGCTCTTGAATGGTTGATCTATACTTCAAAGATGATTTTGGCCATGTCTCATACATGTAATGGGAAGAATTAGCTGCTCTCCTGTATACCATAACACCAATAACCACCTGGAATACTAATGTGCATAAGACAATTATCATATAAATGTAGACAATGATATGCTTTTTCACATAAGCACCCATTATGCCCAGGATTGCTGCTACACAAATCATTCCACCCAGTATTGCTATCACTAATAATTAACAGATGAGTCAGTGTGGGGTGATGACCATATATACTTTCTTTTTACTCTGAAATATATTCTCAGGAAACAATATGGTGCCCTTGAAACCATTTTTATAACCTATTAATCCAAAAGCGACGAATGCTAATCCGAGACATAGAAACAGTAGATTGGTAGTGATCATATATACTTTACTTAGCCTATATATATTTATAGTATGATGAGAGAGGGGTTTATTGCCATGTAGACTAATGATTACCTTGCACAACATGCTGCCATTGTGTCTTTTTATCACTCAATAGAACTGGTATATGTTATTCCTTTCTTTGAAGATTATATTATCTCTTTTCTCAGCAATAAAAAGGAAATAGCAGGTATATAAAGAGAGAGAGTAGGGTTTGTAGGATTGAAGAGAGAAGAAAGAAAGAAAACAGAAATAGAAAGTCAAGGGAAAATGATAAGGGGAAAGAAGCTCGAGAGTAAGAGAGAAGAAGAGAGAAAGAGAGAGTTCCTATTTTTTACCCTTCATTTTCACAATGTAACTTATTAGACACCCACTACTTAATTAATAGACACAATTAATAAACACACACTTATAGATACACTCACACACGCACTTATATTTAAACATATAAATATAGATGTACATGTCATTTCTGGTTATTTTGTATGTGTATAACATCTATCCATATATATACAAGGCAATATATAGATATAGATATATATAGATGTATATGCAATATATATATATATATATGTACACACAAATAGGTGAAGAAGATGATCCATTGAGGACTTATTAATAGCCTTTATGATAAAGAGGGGATTAAAATAGGATGAGAATAAGTGGGAGTATCTACTGTTTATCAATAACCATTGTATTTGACACTGATCAACCTTTTTATTACTCTTTCTTATTAAGTGGAATAGGGTATTGACTGTATTACAAAATAACCATGGTATACCTTCCAACGAATCATATTACCCAGTTGAAATGAACATCGTCTATTTCAGTAGTAAGTCAAATGTCACACAATACAACTGATTAGCACTCAGTTTATTTACGACTGATCTCCTCCCCTTGATCTTTACTACTGGGTGATATTAACACAGTAGAGATTGATGGGCCTTGTTGGGGAACACATAGGCATTGAAGCAGATCCCAATAGTATAATGAAAGAAGTAGCTTTAGCTATTAATTATCTTACGCTCTTCTTGATGCTAAATATGGGTTTGCCCTTGTTATTAAGGGGGGGGATATGTTTGTACTATGTAACTTCATCAAGTTCTTAATTATTAATGCTAACTTTTTAATATATAAGACTAGATGATGGTGTTAGGTAGTAAATGTCAAGAGAATGAATATTAGCTTTATATTATTGGGGGCATTTTTGAGGACTTTGGAGGCAAACAGGGATATTTCCAGGCAATAATTGGCCTTGACCAGCAATAATCATGGCCTATCTTCTTTCATTCTCTTTGATCAGCTGTAGAAATACTTAGATAATCCCCTTTCAGCAGTATAACTACAATCTGTACCATGCATAGCTCTCAATATTTTTCAATATAATCTATTCAATGCTTTCGGGTTCATTGTATATGTATGAATTTTTGGTTTATTGAATACAGACCTCACTTACACCTGCAGAATATTGCTGTGAAAAAGATAACAAAAGCTAAAATTAGATAACATATTGCTTGCAGAATCTATATTGCAAAGATCGATCATAAGATAAAAAGATGGTGACATTATTCTGTGTATGAGAAGAAACAGCGAGGTTTTTTATGACAATTCAAGTAAATAGAAGTTGAGCGAACAAGCCTATATCATGAGTTAAATCTTGAACTTGTTCTCAAAGAAAACAGATTGCTTATATTTTCTAGAATCGAGATGCCTTTACTTATTCCCGATAACAAGAAGAAGCAAAAGCTACTATTGCTACTTAAAGAGATCCATGGAATTTGTTCCGTGCCGAAGCCAGACCTCTCATCAGTTTTCAGCCTGCTGTTGAAAAGGTAACAATGAGAAGTCCTACACTCTATCTTCCTAAACTTTTTTTGTACTCTTTAGCAAATAAATGGTGTTTCTCATATTAGAGAGCCAGAAAAGTGCTAGAAACGATTACGCTTCTATAAGTATTCCAGCTTTGAAAAGAACCTGTTAATATACATACTACTCACGCTGATATTCCCAAATGCTGGGATGACTTAGATACGTGTGATCAATATGAGCTTCAAAAAAACTTGAACCCCCCAACAGCCCTGATCAGAGAGAGATTTGTATTGCTGCTGATGGCCATGACCCCAATCGAAATGAAGAGAATAAGAAAGACATCTACCAAAAAATACTTCTAGCTTGCATAATTCAAGAAGGCTGCCAATACATGAGCCAAGATTGACCGTGGTAACCCTCAAGACTTTATCATTATTACTGAAGTATGCCTTTCAAGACTAGTCAAGTTTACCAGTTTATTGAAGCATCCAATTATGCCTTTACCCAGTCCAGAACTATCACCAATATCAATGATTAAATAAAGATGTTCAATAAACCAAAAATTCATACATATACAATGAACCCGAAAGCATTGAATAGATTATATTGAAAAATATTGAGAGCTATGCATGGTACAGATTGTAGTTATACTGCTGAAAGGGGATTATCTAAGTATTTCTACAGCTGATCAAAGAGAATGAAAGAAGATAGGCCATGATTATTGCTGGTCAAGGCCAATTATTGCCTGGAAATATCCCTGTTTGCCTCCAAAGTCCTCAAAAATGCCCCCAATAATATAAAGCTAATATTCATTCTCTTGACATTTACTACCTAACACCATCATCTAGTCTTATATATTAAAAAGTTAGCATTAATAATTAAGAACTTGATGAAGTTACATAGTACAAACATATCCCCCCCCTTAATAACAAGGGCAAACCCATATTTAGCATCAAGAAGAGCGTAAGATAATTAATAGCTAAAGCTACTTCTTTCATTATACTATTGGGATCTGCTTCAATGCCTATGTGTTCCCCAACAAGGCCCATCAATCTCTACTGTGTTAATATCACCCAGTAGTAAAGATCAAGGGGAGGAGATCAGTCGTAAATAAACTGAGTGCTAATCAGTTGTATTGTGTGACATTTGACTTACTACTGAAATAGACGATGTTCATTTCAACTGGGTAATATGATTCGTTGGAAGGTATACCATGGTTATTTTGTAATACAGTCAATACCCTATTCCACTTAATAAGAAAGAGTAATAAAAAGGTTGATCAGTGTCAAATACAATGGTTATTGATAAACAGTAGATACTCCCACTTATTCTCATCCTATTTTAATCCCCTCTTTATCATAAAGGCTATTAATAAGTCCTCAATGGATCATCTTCTTCACCTATTTGTGTGTACATATATATATATATATATTGCATATACATCTATATATATCTATATCTATATATTGCCTTGTATATATATGGATAGATGTTATACACATACAAAATAACCAGAAATGACATGTACATATAAGTGTTTGTGTGTCATTAACGGGGTAGCACACGCCCTGTACCAATTAAGAATATCAATCCCAGTTATTGACCAGACAGATCTGGTGCTTATTAATTTTAGTACTAGTACGATTCATATATGCCTTGAAACCTTCTTGGGTATTATCGAGTGTATATAGAATATAATAGGATGTGTATTTAGCTATAATTGCCCAAGATCATCAACAAACAATCAAACTGTAGATTGGTTTGCACAAACTGTTACCCGGTAGTACTAGATATAGTATTAGAGCGACAGAACTTGTATGACCAGATCAATAAATTCTGAATAACCTCTGAAAGTGTCTACTTCTGTTTCTATCAAGTACTTTGTAAACCAAAGATCTATTGTAGCCATAGCAAAGAAGGAAGGCGGTCTCATTCTGAGGGAGAACTTAGATTTGAAGGAGTCAAACTTCAGGCACACTATTACTATAACCACAACATGTTGATTAGTCTACTCACATTAGGAGACAGTGTTTATATATGCTCCAGTCAATTTTTAGGGAGTTTCTTTTCCACTTGGGGTCTATTTAAAGCAATACTTCTGATACAACAATGACCTTCGACTATTCACTCCTCCTTCTAGAAGAGTACAGTTTCAATAACGTGTTCTCTGTATCCAGGAAGATAATGGAATGAATGCATATAGCCCAATTGTAATTATGAAGTTGGGATACAATCCTTCCCTCAACTATAATTACGAACAATAGATTGGCAATGCATTCTTCAATGTGGCAGTTTATTTCCCTTATATTTTTCCAAAAATAATTGCGGTAGACCTGATATAGACTGAAATAAAAAGTTACAGCCCTTTATATCCAACCTAAAAAATGTTACAGTCAATAAAGTACCTTCAATACTTCTTACTGACCTTGTTCATACATTGTCAACTGTGCAATGCAGAAGAACAGGTACATAATACAGAAGGGCAGGTACACACACACATACACACCATACCAACACACTTCCTCACATATAAAATATATTAGGATGCACTCTCTATTTACCACCTAAAGGATGGACTGTATGTTAAACGTGGTGAAATAACTGGTCTTCACGGTATACCCGAGTATGTACCAGCCAAAACTGAGATTGTTGATTTCAAAGATGCAAAAGATCCCTTTTACCACGTCAAAATAAAGAATGAGCGTACAGGGGACATCACACTCTCCTCTGTTAAAGTAGTAAGTACGCTTTCCGAATGTTTCAGATGACCTTATATCAGTAACAAAGTGCTCTTTGTAGTGCCAGTTAATAAGTAGTGAGTGGAGAGACCAGTTCACTTTACACTTGAACGAAGACAACGAATACTATTACTTTGACTATTATTCTGCTTCTGATGATTGTGCTGAGACTATCCAGGTAAGTGATAATGGCATCCAAAAGAGGTACATTATGATTTATCTCGATTTCTTACAGTGGCCTGTTACAAATAAGCCATTTACATCTTATATTCGCGTTGTGAAGCCTGCTCAGGGTCCAAAGTATGGATTGATAGTGTGCATTATTTGTTCAGATTGAATTCATCCCTTCTTTATTTTATTTTTTTAGGCCAAAGTCGGGTAACTTTGCCTCTCAAAAGAAAACGAAGCCTTCAGTTCAGGTAAATGATGAAATCCCCAGTGATGAGGTAGAGGAAAAGTCTTTCTATCAAAAGTATTGGTAAAGTAAAAAGTGAACTGGATGACAATTGCTGTTGTTGACATCTTTTTGTATGAAGGTTATATATTCTAGGGGCTGTGATGCTCTTGATTACCATGAATGGGCCTGCTCCCGAAACACCCAGCCGCCCACCAGCTCAATAAACCCCAATCCTTACCACACAAAGTCGAAGATATTTATTTTAAGAGAATAAAAAGATCATTTACAAAACGATAGAAACATATTCATTTATATTTTATTTCAGCAATAAAGTAAACAAGAGTAGCTTATTTGGAAGCTTCGAAAGCAGCCTTAGCTTGGTTAATCTTGTTAAGACGTTGCTTCTTGTTGAGAGGAAGATATCTACGGGGACCCTTAGCAGGCTTACCGTGCTTGGTGGTGGGCTTAGCAGAGGGATCGGCACGAATAGCTTCATGGGCTTCAGCATACATGTCTTCAACCTTATCAGAGGTGATACCGTTCTTGATGAAGGTGGCGAATTGCTTCTTATAACGTTCCTCATCTTCTTCTTCAAGGTATTCCATATATTCGGCAACATGAACACCATAGATGTAGTTACGGAGAAGTTCATCATCGTTGGTCTTGGTTTCAATATCGAAACCAGGGAAACGGTTACCGCTGTGGGGAACAAAGATACCACCATCAGAAGCACCCTTCATGGCACCGAAGACACGGGCACCGGTAGAGGTACGGGCAAGACCAACATCGAGGAAGGCCTTGAAAGGACGGGGACCTTCTTCGTTGGCTTCAACCAATTGGATAGTACCATCGGGTTCAGCGAAGCCTTCATACTTATCAGCAAGACCAAGCTTGGCAAGAGTACGACGGGCAAGGAGAAGACCGGTAGCATAAGCAGCAGCCCAGTTAGTCAAACCACCCTTGATACCGTAACGGGGAAGTTCATGTGCATAAGCAGCAGAGAGGACGAAATCACCTTGGAGTTTGGCATATACGATTTGACAAACGATATCTTTGTTGGTGAAACGAACGACTAATCTATACTTGGGAGAGTTGTACTTGTTCTTGGCTTGAACGACGAGTCTCTTACGAGCATAGTAATCAGTCTTACCCTCTATTTAAATAAGTGTGTTAATTCAAACCAGTGTCAATCAGTCATACACAGGTTAGATTTCCCCTTTGAATAGAGTATATTTATCTAAATGTGTGTGTGATAATGTACCTCTTCTTCTACGATACTTGACTTGGTAACGCTTGAAGTAAGCCTTGTTCTTTTGCTGCTTGACGAAAGGCTGAAGAAAGTAAAAAGAATCATTAATATTCCATTCTGTGTTTTCATGGCTGACATCCAGTCATTATTGTATCCATCTAACTCATAAATATCATCCATCCATCCATCCATCCATCCTATTTCATATCACGCAGTAACATCACTCCATCTCAATCACTATCACACTACTTCTAAACCTCCCCTTTCTACCCCTTTATTAGCACCTACCATTGTTCGACGTTGCTATGTAAAGGAAAGATCTAATCTCACATGCACTTCTTGGTTGATTATATGGAAATTAAGTCCCCGCAAAAAATACAAAATAACCCAAATGTACAGTCACATGTTCCTTTCCCTCATTGAAGATTATCGTTCTTTTCTCTCTTATGCCACAATACCATGTCGAATGAGGAGAAGAACGAGAACAGAATACCTCGTTGGAAATACAGAAAACAGAGGAAGATAGAGAAGAGACGACAGAAGAGAAAGAAAATAGCTGAGAGTAGACCAGAAGTGGCTCCAATGGAATCAGAGGACCCTCATTACGAAGCATCAAAACTATTATGGGAAAAAAGAGAAGAGACTCACAAGTTGATAGAATTAGCCAGACTCAAAACACAGGAGAAAGAGAAGAGAGCAAAAGAGGCAGCAGAGGTACTTGTGATCTATGTTGTGTCTGTTGATTTATTTATTCATCTTTGAACCAGAAAAAATGGCGGGACACATTGTTGAATATTCCCCTTATTTCACCGACAATCAGCCAAGAAAAGAAAATAGTCAAGGTAAACAGGTTTGATCTTTTACATCTATAGGATATACTTACTTTCCCACTTCATGTTAGACATTTGTTCAGCCAACCCTCAAGAAGACGTATAGGGAGAGGTTCTATGAGCAGAAAATGTCCAAAGACTCTAAGCAGTTGTAAATCTGTCCATATATCCTTTTTGTTATCTAGATATTATCTCTTTTATTATGATCTATATTATCCTTCTTCCATACTCATCATACAGCTCTACTCATTTCTGGGTAAATAATAAAATAAAAGATTACTTTGACTTCCTCAGATAAAGGTAATAGCATTGACATATTTCACCACTTCAAATGACTCTACATACAAGTCGGATGGGGCATTGCCGGTTCCATATGCATGTCAATCAGCCAAACAAAGGTATATGTGTACTGGAGTTGAATGTGGCCATAGAAATGATTTGACATCCATTGTAATGAATGATGAATTCATTAGAAGTATATGGTGTATGATTCTATGCGGATGTGTTCTTTTATCAGTATTCACAGTTGGATTATTTCTACTTAATATGGTAATTTGATTCACAAGAGAAAGACGAGTACAACGTGCATATTATGTTGTGTGATGATGCATTTGAAAGATAAAAACTATAAATAAATAAGAACATTCCATAAACTTGATTTATTGAGTTATAAATATGTACACACAAACACACGTAAGCATAGGGTTAAGATAAAGAAAGGAGGGGGTGCAAAAGGGGGCATGAGGAAAATATAAGCATGATCTATAAGGGGCGGGGGAATATAATTAAGAGCAGTATTTTTCATTACAGGCAGAAGTGGTACCAGCATAAAATAGTAAGCATACGGTCACTCAGAGATTGTGACTTGAGGATATGTATCTTCTCGTTGAATGGCAATGTATTGGCTACCCACCACAATGTGACATCCATACTCTCTTCTTGTTGAGTACACCATTCATATCTCTTAATGAGTTCATGGTCGAATCGTGTGAATTGCTGAAGAAGTGGTAGCAAATAATCATCATACAGGTCTTTAACTGATGCAGTGTCCAAGAGTACTCTGATCCTCTTGTTCTTTTCTACTGACGATCTTCCTTGTGATCTCTTTAGCTTGTTCCAGACAAAGCTGTAGTAGGTGTACTCAAAAGATGATCGGGATGGAGCACAGATCCATGACTGTGCCCAGACTTTTCTAGTTGAAGGGGCAGTCGGAGGCTTCACTAATAATCGGCAAGAATTAGGGCTGAAGGATATCATCGAGGATGGTCTTGGTCTCTTATTAGGCGGTTGGGATGGGATATTCATTTTGACAAGTGAGGGGCGATCGATAATTTCCTCTGAACAGCTGGTTTTTATTAGTGTGTCATCCCACCGTGCGACCGAACCTAAATAGCTTCCGTATTCAGTTCTAGATAATTTACTTAATTTGACTCGAAATAGGCCAACCACCTGTACTACAGAATGAGATAAATCAGGCAATCGTTCTAGATGGACAATCTGTACCATGGTGCCATATTCTCCTGGCTGTGATCCTTCTTGGGGTATACACAGGGCATGGTGTGATTGATGTAGGTTCGGAGCCAGGTTATCGAATACTGAATTGGTGTCATTTGTGATATGAATGTAGTATGTCAACGAAGGGAATACAACATTGGAAGAGAGTTGGATGATCGGCAATGGGTCATTTTTGTATTGATACTTGAATGATGGGTCTTTGATGAATTTCATCCAATCAGATAGTAACTGGTTAGTCTTTCCAATTCGAACTAGGGTTTGTCTACAGATAGGACAGGATTTGTACCTCGCATTGACAAGTGTGTCTACTAGACATTGTTTACAGAAGGTATGGCCACATTGAGAAGTGACAGGATCTGTCAGAGTGTTGTAGCAGATACAGCATTCAAGGACCTTATCCATCATGTGGTGGAAGTTGGGTGACGTATAGGAGGATAGAATCTCTTGAAGGATGACATTGGGTTGATAAGGTTCAGAGTGAGCCCTCAAGCAAGTGAATGATAGGCATTGATGATTATCTGCTGGGATACAACCTGCACATAGGGTGAATCCGCAGGATAATGTAGTCGGTTGCCGAAATTCCTGGTGACAGTGTGGGCATGTAGTTAATAGTTCGAGGACATTGCCAATCTTTTTCTGCTTATGATTTACCACGGGAATGAGTGATTCGAATGGATGAACCGTGGCCTTGTAATTCAAATGACTATCGATATCAGATGGACCTAAGTGACCGATATCATTAGCCTGATGAATAATCTCATCATAATACCTTATCTAAGTCTTACCACAGACCCTAGCCTGTGAGTTGCTATGGATGTTCTGATATGGTTCATTCAATAACATGATGAAAAAGGGTATTTTGATAATATGAGAAAGGGAAGTGAAAAAGATCGATGAAATGGGTATTTATATAGACATTCAGACGCTCATAATAATATTTTTTTTTCATAATCCCTTGTATTTTAAGCTTTTTTGTCCCATAAAGATGATTCATTTTCTCGATCGATCATTTTATTATTTGAAATAAAATATTTATATATATAAATATACATACATATATACATATATATATATATACATATATTGTATATGTATCACTTTTGTAATTCGATCAATAGAGACACTATCCTTTTTTATATGTACATTCTTTTTGTATTCTTTTTAGTATGAAGCTTCTGTTATGTATCAATACATTCACCATAGAAATTAAAAATGGTATATATAGACTATCGATAAGAAATGACGTATTTGGGATTATTTCTTGGGAGCCATTGATTCGAGATACTCTTCTAATCCCATCACTTGTACCTCTTTGTTTGTATACACCGGGTGTAATTGTCTTTCGATGTAACTGGTAAATGTGCTATGTGGTGTGCCTAGAAATGTATGTGCATGAGCTGATATCATGGCATCTATCATGGGAATCAAGTAGGGGTCCAGTTTGACTCTTTCTTCTACTACCTCCAATCTCTTAATATCCTCCAATTCCTCCATGAAATCAGATAAGATAAATGAGCATGGAAACACTGTGAATAGTTTGCGTAGTAACGGGTGATTTCGAGGATCTGGGGCATCTGTTGCTATGTATACCACTGTATTTCGAAATCTTCTTGTGACATTATCACCTGGTTGACATTTTAATCTCTTAGCAATATTGGGTTCTGTTCCGAAAAATGGCTCCTCATGAATTGAATGGTGGACTTCAATAGGCTTATTGTGATCAGACACATCTATTGGATGGGATGTCCTTAATTTGATTTCATATTCTGCAATCTCTGTTCGATCTTGTTTGTGTTGCTCAACTCCACCTTCATATTCCGCCACTTGCTCGACTGTTAAATCGGTGTATTTATCGACTAATTCATGGAATATATCATCCACCAGTATAGACGCCCTCAGTTTGAAGATACCGTCTCCCACTCGAATATGCATTCCCACAAACTGATTGGCTCCACCCAGCTGATTCACTATATTCTCTGCTGCTGTTGTTAGTACCTTATTCTTGAAGATCATTCCTGTTCTGATGGTACGTAACATCTCCCTGTGAGCCTCTCTTTCGGCCAATACACGATAAGAACCAAACATAGATCCAAAATGGAGTAATTTATGTTCAATCTTCTCGAGTGTACCCAGATCTATTCTAGAATTGAATCTGTCCAATGGCAGATTGAGTGAGGGATCATCGTGTATCTGATATTCATAGGGAGACATGTCTTTGAAAAAGTAGACATCATCGGAGTTTAAATTAAATGATTGGAAGATCCATTCATAGCTGAGATTTTCCTTGAAGATGATAGGCACTACCTCATCCTGTATTTTGGACATATTATAGAAGAAACTCCATGGTACAGTTGTCCATCTAAAGCTATTCAGGCACTCTTCAGGTAACGGCATATCCAGTGCAAAGTGGGGGCAGTGATCTAGACCCACTTTTGTCTGTAATAACACTCTTTCATAGAGTCGTTCATATCGTAACCATGGCATAGCAGGATTAGCCAAGAAGACAGGAGGAACTAACAGCGTTCTGTTGAGATAGGCAGCCAATAAGAGAGCATTTTCTAATTCGATTCGCTGGTTATGGAAGCCAGAGTGTGGTAAATAAGATAGATATTTTTCAGATTCCAGATTTGGCTTGTGTATTTCATAGGGCTGGGGGAAAATCACTGAGATGGGTTTAGCCTTTTTTGGCTTCAGACGCCATAGATTGGATGTATTGTATTGGAAGTATAACAATGAGAATATAAGAAATGTCAATATTGCTATGGAAACAGTTGTGATGTTCTTCCTCTTTAGTGATATCATTTTAATAGGACTAGACGTGTAATATTAACAGATAAGAAGTGTCAATGAATAAACATGAATATCAATAAAAAAAAGAAGAAAGAAGAGGGGAATAAGACGAGCTAAGTCCAGTGGTATAAAAAGGGGGGAGGGGATAACAAGGAGCAAGCGTGAATGGTAAAAGGAAATTTATTATGTTGACTGCTGATTGGGTGGAGTATGAATAGCGTAGTCCCAGAGAGTGGACAATCACTTTAAATGAACTAAAATAAGCCCCTTTTCTAATAATAATAACTAGCTGTTGATGGAGTGAGATAAAATAATAAGGGATTGTTTGCAGAGAACAATATGCAATGATCCACTGTACATTATCTATTGTTTATTCGTTACACAGAGGGAGGGAGAGAACATGAGAGTTAGATGATGATATACACTAATATCGGGATGGATAGATATTAAAATGACGATTATGACGCCAAGAGTTTGTATGAGAACAATGTGTATCTCATTAAGGGTTTATACCGGGGCCATACCATGCCGGTGTCACTGACTATCTATTTCAGTACATACATTGATTGTATGTCTGTATATACTGTTACATGTGAATTGTCTAAACTATCTAGAAATAATAACCTTGAATACTTTCTAGATCCTGTGTAGACAGTATCTTTATTCTAACCCTTTCAATGGTATATCACCTGTGAATACACTCAATGTGGATGCCCAATGAGTGTATTTATCAATAAGAACTGACAGTGAATAAGGGGGGGTATTGATGTATAAATACATATAAAGAGAAGAGAATAGGTTCAGACTGTTTATTTTTTCATTATATGTTAAAACCAAATAAACAATTCGTGCAAATGAGAAAGTAATTATTTGCACATACGACGTGTCTCTATTTTCTACACACAACAACAAACATACAGCTGTTATTTCAGACTCCATACTATTTATTTTTTTATTTATTTTTCCTTTGCTCCCTCATTTTTCTTCTTTCCCTTCTCTCTTCATCCCCTGCTATCAACACATACACACACACACACACATACACACATACACATCTAATGAGTAAGTCTCCATTGACAAGAGAAGAAGAGGAAGAGATAACTGTGATGGATGATAGTATCCTAGTAACACCTGTCACACCCAGTGGTTCCATTTATAACACCCACAATGAAAGTGAAGAGATCTATAAGAAGCTGAAGAGGAAAATGAAGGAAATAACAGAGGTACGAGAGACTGCCCATATCACAGTGTATACTAATACTCTCTTCTACAGTTGAATATGTCATTAAATAGAGACTATTCACATGCCAAGAAGAAGATACGCACTCTGACCTATGAAAGAAAGTAAATAGCCATTCCTCGTACTCTATGCCTCTTTATTCACTCTTATTACAGCTTATTACTAGATAATATCAACAAGATACACAACACAGACAGACTATCTGAAGACAGTGACAGTGATATATTCAGTGACCTCTCAGACAGTGATAACGATATAGAAGGTAAGAAAAACAAGAGTTATTCAAATATACTATGCTCATTTCAGCCCTATATACAGTCACTTCAAAGTTAAAATACAAACAATCCAAACACATCATACATAAATCCCATCCTTCATCACCCATCCCTATCACCAATAACCCCAATCAATCCAGTCAGTCCAAAAGCAACTCAACTCTCCTTCCACGTGCTAATTATGATATAGCCACTGTTGCCTCTGCCCCCCCAAAGAGATCTAAAGTGGCACGTATCTCAACAAAAACACGCCGTGTCCAGCCTATCGACAGAGATGAGAAGGGGAAGCCTAAATTACCCCAACAGATTGGTGTATTAACTGTATTGAGTCTGGGTCATATTGTCACTGACAGACCCACATTTCACAATGAGAGATACATCTTCCCTGTTGGCTATACTGTTAGCAGGTAGGTGGTATATCTATAGGATACTCTATTCAATACTCACCCATGTCTCTTATTAGAACATACCCCAGTATGGTGGATCCTAATGCCAATACAGTTGTGACTTCCACTATTATTGATGGAGGAGATGGACCTAGATTTCAGATAGTGGCTGCTGATACACCCGATAAACCCATCATTGCTAATTCTGCCACTGGAGCATGGACTGTTGTTGTTCGTAAGTCCAATGAAATACGGCACAGAGATCACTCGAATTCTGCCTCAGGACCTGATTATTATGGATTCAAACATCCCACCATTGCTAAACTGATTCAGGATTTACCGGGTGCCAGAAATCTAAAGCACTATGTATGGCAGACATTTGAAGAGATGGAACCCCGTGCTGCTAAAGGCGTGATGGCTGCTGCTGAAAAGAAGAGGGGAAATTTAGAACAGATGGGAAATGCTAATAGAAAACCACTTGGATTGGGAGGTGAAGAGGAGGATGAGGATGAGGAAGAAATAGAAGATGACGATGAATATGATGAGAGTACTGCAGATATACACATGGACATAATGTCAGATAAACATCGGCTGGGCACACCTATTAAAATGGAAACAGATGAACTAGCAAGTGACAATGACACCATATAATATTTATATATATGTGAGAGTGTATGTAGAATTTAGATGTGTATGTATATAGTGTATATAGTGTATATGAGCATATATATATATATTTATATATATATATATATGTAGGTATAGACTATTTTACTTTTATAGATGCACTTATTCTACAGACATATATGTATGTGTGTATATTCACTCTATATCTATACTTTACATACAATATTCTCCTCTTTCCTCTCCCTTTTTATTCACCTATTTATTATCATACAAATAGCACCTTATAAACGATGGATTAATGGTCACTTTATTCTTATATATTCGACTAATCAATGGGTAATATCTGATATATTGATGCTTCTTAACTAGGTCATATCAATATTATATATCAAAATCCACTGTGATATCACCATTACTGCTAACCACTATAAGATCTCCTCTGCTTCTTACCCCTTTCCTGATTCCTTCCTTCTTATATTCCATATCATTGTCGAATTCAATGTATTCATTTGGTGATATATGCACTCTTCCATTTGATGAACTCATCGAGAAATGTCCTTGATATTCCTCACTCTATTTTGATCATGATGAATGATATTACTTAGTGAGAGCGTTATGTGTATATGTCCCTACCATATGTAATCGAACATTTCCATTACTCGTACCCAAGATGACTCTTTTATCATTGTTAGATAAGACACTGGCATCAATGGGTCCATTGGATGTCAACATAGTCACTTCACCTCTTACTTCAGCATGCTTGACATCTATCTTCTCATTACTTGTCTGTATATCTATAGTATCAGCCATAATAGAGTTTATTCTGACAGCACCATTACTCGATGTCACTGCAACCGTCCCATTGGATCGAATAGAACTGGTCTCTACCATTCCATTGTCATTGATTATCTCGATGAATGATTTACTCTCCACACTATTCAGTAGGTGAATGGGTGCATTGGATGATTGAATACGTATTTTATCACGAGAAAATAACTGTCCTATATTGACCTCTCCATTATGATTTATAAGAGTTATTTCTTGGCCCGTCCATCTACTGACATGGAGGTGTCCATTGGAAGTATTGACATAGATATGCTCTATCTCCTTCTTTAAAGGGTATACTTCTACATTCATATTGTTACTCATAATGCTCACCATGGAGGTTGAAACGGGCAATCTTATTTCTATGTTCATATTGATGCATGTTTCATCGATTCGTTTCTCTGGTACCCTGACTATCAAATGAGTGAAGTATCTATCATTCTCCTGAATCTCATAACTCATTTCATTATGTAGCTGGTCATTGGGTGTATATTGTAAATCAGTCAATAAGAAACCATCTCCTGCATTCTCCAGAGGCTTCACAATGATCTGTCCTGAAGATACTTGACCGTAAATACTTATTTGGACATTCTTCTGGAAATCAATCTGGGGGGGAAGATCAGTCCAGGCCACAGTAGATAAGCCATGACACCCACTATCCCTGCTGTTATCATCCGGTAGAGGTAAGATAGAGCCCAGTGTATCACCGTAATTCATAAGTACAAGCCATATAAACAAGATGGCAAGAACCGTCTTGAATAGTTTACAGCAGTAATTGCATCGAGGATGTGATTCAGCTGCACGTGTCCATTCTGATATAACAGGCGCATTCTCCGGAATATCAGTTACATGTTGAGGTGCTATCAATGGATGAGTCCAATCACCTGTACCTTGAAAAAATATAAACAGTCAGTCACAGGTCTTATGATAGAGTAGCCTTGTAAAGTACCTATGCCCCTATCATTCATGCCTAAGGATGGAATATTCCCCAATTTGGGCGGGTTGTTATTAGAAAGAATAGAGTTCAATAAACCGATATTCTGCTCATTCACTGATTGATTCATTGATCCATAACCATTACCAGTATTGTCTGACCCTTCTTCATACGGAGGAGGGATATCTGAAGCGACATCATCTGGCTTATAAATATCATTTCCAGAAGATGAATCCATTGGTGTATAGCCTATATAAGGTCAATAGTAAGGTACTATTCCATAGATTCATTAGGTCATTTTATACCAGATTGATTATAATATTCTTTTGGATTACTCATAGTATTTTTATTGTGAATATAAAATAAATGTATTATATGTGGATAGATAGAGATATCAATAATGGATATAAGGATATGGACACGGAGGAAAGAGAGAGAGAGGAAGGCTATCAAGGTAAGAAGACTATATACTCCTAAATAACTATCAATATAGTTAATTATGGAAAAATGATTTGTTATTGGGTAAGCTTAAATGTAAAGATTGGCTGGTGCATTCGATGTTTTCACTGTGACATGAATATTGGCTGCATGGCCATAATGTGTGCATATTCCCGACTTTCTTCCATCCTCATTTGTTTCAAATAGAAGTTCAGAGCCCTCTGCCTTGCATATGACTTGTGTCAGTGACCTAGAGGTTTTGACGTCGAAACAACCCGAAAAGGTTCTGGGTAAATAGACATTGGCTGGACCATTGGATGTTTCGATATCGATGGTTGCCTTCTCGTTAATATCATTGATATGCACCTCCACAAATGCATTCGAGGTCTTTACTTCCAAGGATCGTCCTAAACTAATGTTACCCAATTGAACGGGTGCGTTTTTCGTTTTGATCTCAATATCAGTACCATCAATACAATGCTGGGATAAGAAAGTAGCGTTACTTGTGCGAATAGAAACAAACTTTGATAAAATAGAGCCATCGATTTGAATCGTGCCATTCGAAGACTTAATTTTGATATACCTATCACCCAGCAGTTTACCGTCAATGCTAATAGTGCCATTCGATGTCTCCACACTGATTGAATTACTAGCCTCCAATGATCCCTTTACAGCAATTGTTGCATTTGATGTCCTCAAATCACATTTATTACCGCGCCAACTCTCATTGACAGAGATAGCACTCCATGATTTGTGAATAATAAGATTATCATCAGGAATCTTTTCACTGTCGAGTCGCTGTTTACCCTTATTATCTTTGGGAAATCCATCGTGGAATGGACCACTTGAAAAGGAATCGGAATGGGCGTCTTTCAGTCTTTCTTTCATCTCCCTTACCTCAGCTCTCTTTTGCCTCCTGACTTCTCGTCTTTTATCTCTTCCGTCGTGTGTATTATTGAGTGGGAGAGTCTCTGGATTGAAGATCCCAGACATGATATTGAAAGCCAATCTTGATGCAGCACTGATAGCCGCATCTGCTGATCTTCCAGCTATTCCAATGGCTTCCCCAGCAATTTCCAGGGCGGCACCTGTGGGTTTCACGACACTGCTATCGAATGCACTCATTATTTTCTCAAGAGATTCTTCTGTAGTAGGTGTGCGGCTATATTCGCTGCTGGTTGATTCATGTGTAGGTTGAGGATTGAGTAATCCTGACTGCTCCATTGCTTCAGCATAATTAGGTGGATTATCTGATTCTGTAATTGTCTCTATTTGAGTACTGTATGGAGGTGGAGTGTCACCAGAATGAATACTATGTAATAACTAGTGCCGTTAATAGAGACACATTAACATAAAGCTCATTCTATTTACGTTTCTTTTCCTATGTTTATTTATATGTGTGTGGTTAGTATTCACTTGGGAGTAATAAAAAAGAATCCTTTTTATTGAAGAATTTACCTGACATGATATATGGGAGGAGGAGGGATAAACAAAGGTATTATAAGAAAAAAGGAAAAGATTATGAGTTTCTTGGCCTATAAATAAACCTTCTTGGCAAAAAAAAGCTTTATTGGTCACATGGCACACAGTTCAACAATCACATCAGCCAAGGTTACTTGAGTACATTATTTGATCACATAAACACGTTTTCTTATTGACATATTGGGCATGTTCCTTACTATCTAGCTAGCATAATACAACGTATTACCTCTTTGTTGGTTTAATAATCTAAACTATTAATACTTGGAGTTGTACAGTTCATACATATACATTTGTGTATAGTGATCATTCAGCTTAGCATACTAGTATCGTGACAGTTTAATAAGTCTGATTTGGTAAACATTTATTGTTATAGTGTGATTAAACTATGATATATCCAAAGTATTTTATGAGTCAGTTTTGCTTATCATTATGCTTGTTCTTGTACTTGTCTGGTGTCCATAATAACCATATTCTCTGCTTGTAAACGCATGATTTCTTTCAAATCTATAAACATTTGATTTATCATTACGGGTGCAGGAACTTCGACTGGTGGAATATCAAACATATTCCTTAACTTCCTAATGTCATTCTTGAAATCATCAAGTGACATCGATTGATCCATGTTTCTTTCAAGGGGAGTATTTTCTTTATTATCCAGCTACAGTAAACAAATGGTTAGTTAGATTTGATTTTTAGACCTATATTCTACCCATTTGACTTACACTAAACATCAGATCATCTAGTAACATACTCCATTCATAGGCATTAATCATGATAGATTCACTTCGAATTGAGAAAAGGAATTGAAGTAAAGAGAGAAACATGTTCCACACAGAGACACCAGCATTTCCTGACTATAGAATATACACATGTTAGCCGATAAAGAATTGCATCTACACACATTTACCCTTACCATTCGTAATGTAGATGGTTCAACCATATTTAGGATTCTATTCAAAGCAGGCCACACAGACATCCAAAATGAGATGGGATTCTGATAGCTTGAAATTGGAACTCTATCACCCATACGCGAAGTATTCCGTAACTTCAGTATGACCCAGGCCTTCAGCAGAAGAAAAGACAACGAGAGAGCTTCATAATACGTACTGTAGGAAAATCCAAGATCAGGTGTATTGAAGTCTATATGAACAGAGTTGAAGGTCTGCACCAAAATATCAGTAATCACACTTTCATACTGATTCAAGATCTGCAGTAATAAATCTTCTTTTTCCATGATCAAGGTAAGAATAAACCAATTCAAACAACGTAGACAATGCAGTGTTTCATCCAACTAGAGAATCTATTAGGATAACATTATAAATCAAAATATAAGAAATACCTTCAATAAGCTCAGCACATCCACTATCTGATTGTTACGTTTACATATAGACACCAACAATTGAGCGACGACGCAAAATAATTTCAAGTCTTTCTTCGTAAACTGCTTGCTTCTCGCGGTTTGCAGAAAATCAACAAAGTGAGCTGTCAATCCAGTCATCCTTTTGTCAAAGTAGTATATCCTTTCACGGACCATCTTTGAATCAGTAAAACGATTTTCAATTTCACCAAACCACGCTTGACTGGAAGGCTTAATATCCCAAAGCATAACCTTTAAACAACTAATGTCAGAGTGATCTTCAAGTCAGTAAAAAATTGTAAGCAAATTACCTGTAGTAGGGTTAACAATGTGTCTTTGTTTGCCTTGGTGGATAAAAGGCTGTTCTTGACATCATCTAGAATAATGTCCACAAAGACATTTTGCTTTTGCATACCAGGTATTGCAGAAACAAAGGAATAGGCTGCGAGTAGTTTGATCACACTTTCTGGTTGTATAAAACAGTTTTGTAATCCGTGTTTCAAAAGAGCTTGAATTGACAATAATAAGGTCTGTAAAAAATAGTTAGTTTACTATAAATAATCCCCTTTTCACAACTTACTGCATGATAGTATCGATGTTCTTTCAGGAGAGTAGCCGACATAGTAAGTACAGGATTGATATCCCAATCCGATCTTCGCCAGTCCGTGGTATGCCTAATTAAAGCATTCAAAAAGCTACTGTAATCTTTCAAATAACTTTCGGGTTAGACCAATTGCCATGATGCATATAATGGATCAAGTACCTCTCAAAATATTTTCAGAGTAAGGGTATCTGTGGACACTTTCCACATACTTGTTGGTGTTATATAAAACAGTAGAAAATGATTTTCTCTCAATCTGCTGCTTCATCAATTTATCCAGCACATCGCGTAATGGTTGATCTCGTAAATAGATAATTTCACCGTGTACTTCTTCATCAGGTACCACATCATCAGGGTCAATAACTGTACGCAGAATGAAGAACAGATCCAATTCTTTATCATCTGACTGGGTTATAGTTTGATTCTATACTTGGTTTTAGTTTACAAAATAAAAAAATATCAACAAAGTTATAGTGAACCATGTTTACCTTGAACATCAAAACAAAAAGACCAGCAACAGCAAATCTAAGAAAAGCGTTCTTCAAAAACTGTTTGGCTTTCAAGAAAATAGGCTCTGAATGTCTGGCACCGGTCCTTGTCATCAGTTTTCCTAAAGCAAATATCTGCTTTGAAAGAACCATCGCCGTCAAGTGATCTGAACGGCGCAGTAGACATTTCAGTATTTCCAGAATGATCAGTTTATTTTCTTCACTGATATCTTCGATCAAAAGCTCTATGATTTGTTTCATACAGCTGACAATGTCCTGCTCATATTCTTGTTCCAAAATAGAGTGCTATTGGTCTGTTAGCTGATCAAAAAGCTTTTTTATCATTCAAGTTTATTCAACTTACTTTGTATATAACAACCAGTATTATTTCTAACCAACATTTTAGCATCATATGACCCAAAGAAGTAAGCGATACCCCAGAATTCATCATCTTGAAGATTATATCTAGGAAATACACACCAGGACTACTGATCTCAGAGAAGTTGTTCTTGATATGCTCGGTTGAATCAATAGCTTGAGCAACAGATTTCGGGTTTAGAGGAGCAAAGCTATCAATAACACCTTTTAAACCTCGAATACAAGCAAACAGAAGTGAAATCTGCATCGTGTTTTCTGGGTTGAAAACCAATGTTCCAAATGTAACAGCTCCTTGTTCGCTAGTATTGAAGAAATGACAGTTTTTAAAGCCCATATTTTGAACGATAATATATTTGAGTCGATTTATCTGGATGGGCAGGATTTCTAAGCGATTACCCACCATCTGAAGCGCCAAAGTCAACATGAGTAACTTGGAATTATCGTAATCAAAACTCTCTTGAGCATTAGCCTGATCGGATAAATTATTCGTGGTGCTATCTACTGAAGATCTCATGTAATCTTCTAGATAATCTACTGCCGCGTTATCTTTGTTAGAGGGTAATTTATCTTCCAGTGCTTCCAATAAAGAATCCCATTCAATCACTTGCCAGGTTGGAAATAATGCGTTCAGCTGTATCATTAAGTGTAATAGAGCAATTCTCTTTCCTATTGTTGCTGTCATAAAATGGGCTTCCCAGCACCGAAAAGCTGAGCGAAGATGTAATAAATTGAATGTTCTAATAAGTGTAATTGCTTTTGATCGAACATATCCCTACAAAGAATAAATGTTAGGATGACATGTAAGTATTTCTTGGTAATGTATTTACCTCTTTATCCCATAAACATCCAGCAAAATAGCTGAATAAGAAGCCCAGTTCAGATAGGTTGCTCATCCATTTGGATAAAAATGGATCATCCATTTTGGAAAACAAGCCAAATATATTATCAAGGGATTGGTACCTACAAAGAACAGAAAAAAGTGAGTGTCAGATGTTAACATCTTCATTGTCTCTACTATAATTACTTTGCTTCCCAATCGTCTCCTTCAAATATTCTTGAAACATATTTTCTGAAATAAAGTGGATCAACAACAACCAGCTTCATTAATAAACCGATATTAAAATGGCTCATATGATCATAAGCTGGTACCAACAAACGCCACAATCTGTGAATTAAAAAGCACGTAAGTAACTCATATAGATTCATAGCTGTCTCTAATAGTTACGAGGGCATAAGTGATGGCATGCATTTCTGAATGAATTGGTTGCGATTTTGGATTGATTTTCCCCAGCAAGATATAGCATAAAAGAATTTAATAACATCTTCACATATTTCCAGTTGACTGTAGTGTAAATACTCTATCATACTTTCAATTAGAGGTGAGACTTCATTTAGAATGAGTGACTCATTCACATGCCCACGCTTTGCCGATCTATAATAAAATATGATATGAGTATGGTTAGACAAATGGATTGCCAATATGGATTAGTTACGAAATATTGAGTGCATGTTCTCCGGGATAAGGAACAATTCCCAATGATATGATTTTCTTTAATGGGCAGCAATAATAGTAACAAGAAAGAGCAATACAGTACTTCACAAACATCTGGGTGTTGATCATTGATTCGTTCGAAATCTTCTCACTTTCATTGAGATCTTTCAATTTTACTTGTGCGTATTTATTGAGCTTTTCGAGGATATTCAGAACATTCAATCCAGATGTCTGTTGACTAACAATATTGACCGTCTGAAACCATACAATCTTCAGAAATTGAGCCAGGATACCCAGACTCGATTGATTATTTATGAGCATTTGAGATATTTGCTCTAGTGAATTTAGAGGTAAAGCAGTTCTATAGATAAGAGGTAAGAAATTACTATAAGGCCATATACACTCCAAAATATAATTTACCCAGCATGAGTAACCAATGTTAACCACCTGAAGCCTCGATCAAGACTAGCCTTCTCTCCTGTACTGAACTGAGACGTGATAATATCCATTGGTTGTGCTAATTCGGAATGTGTTAAATTCACAGCCTTGCTCTGTGGTGATTTAGATGCACATAATTTAGCCAAATGACGAAGCTCCATCGGTTGGTCCTCCTGCAATACAGAATGAAATTAGTATATGATAGGCTCAAGAAAAATATGACCTACATCTAGAATGCCCAATGCTTCAAATTCATAATACGCTTGATCAAACCATTTCTGCATGATAATCTCCAATGACGAAAGAGTTACCCCATACTTCCTCAGTTTATAAATGTTGCTGATAAATTGCTCGTACTTCTGCGTAATATACCTCTTTATAAAACATAAAATGAAATGAGCCAAACCAATAATAGTTGAAAAACTCCTGTCCTTACCTTATCATTTGATGTTTCACTCCAGTCTGGCACAACGCATTCTTCCCGTTTATCATCAATAATATCTTCAATTGCTTTAAATAACATGTTCCCATAAGCTTCTTTATCGATCTCCTGAATAGTAGCCAGCCAATTCATCAGATATCTTTCCTTCAACATAGATCGTACCAGCACATAATCTCCACTTCCACCTTCGCTGATACCAGTTCCTACATTGTAAAACATTGCACTTTGCCTCGAGCGATCACCACCAGCACCCATCATCTTTGATATGAATGCTGGCTGTGCCCATTTTGTTTGAAGTCTGTTTCCTCCCAATTCCGTGTTTTTGTTAGCAATTAATTCAGAGTGCAGTAACAACAGTCTCTCATCTTCATCTAATATCCATTTGAGTATGATATAAATTAATCGTTCACTAGTATAACTTGACAAAAATGGATCAGGCCAGCAGCGATGAATGAGGAGAAGAAACCCACATTCATTGACAGATATATTCACATCTGTTAGACAAGAATCAATAGCCCCGATTAACGCTTCCACATTGAATGAGTTATCGATGGCATAAGGTACGGGGAATATGCATTGGATAAGCTTACTCTCGGGATAATGATTATCTGATGAGTCCATATGGAACAGAATTGGTGAAGCATCAAACCGTTCAAACAGACCCATATTCTGCATATGCTGAAGTAATATTTCACCCAATTTGCGATTCTTGAAATTCAAGTTTGCCATGATCCATGACAAGAGGGCGGATCGGTTGAGTGTATCATGTGGAGTTTGTTCATCAGCGAAATGGTTCTCAAATGAATTCCATTCATATTTTGGAGATCTCAGTGAATTAGGAAGTACTTGAAGAAATCCTCTAGAATCACCTGCCGATTTTCTCTTGTCAAATGGGTGAGCGATAGGTGATGCAGCAGATCCGGGTGTTGTGACAAACGACTGAACCAGAGATCCAAAGGTAGATGATGAAACTGTAAGAGATTTCATCATAGCGCTTAAATGGCTTAGATATGATTCTTTACTCAGTAAACAATCATCGATATTGCTATGTTTATTGCTAAAGAATTCACTGAGATAAGTAGATGCTCGACATTTTCCAGATCTTAGATACTCCGAGCATAATTCTATAGCCGTTCCAAGAATAGAAGATATGCCGTTCGTTTCATTGGAGCTGCCAGTCATAGGGAATGGGAGATCCTGAGCGATTGAACTAGGACTGAGTGGATTATACTGAAGAATGGTTATTGTACCAGCAGCAATACCGTACCGTATGATATTTTCTTGGATAAGTAACACATTCAAGATCTCAGATGTTTCTTCAAATCCCTTTCCCTCTAAGTCTTCCAATTCTCGAGGGAGAAAATCGCCATAGTACTCATAAAAGCTGGCATACAATTTGGTATAGGATATTTGGATATCTTTTGCCTGGAGTGGTTTCTGTGATTTACACTTTTCCAAGGACGAAAATTGCTCCTTGGATGTGAAGCTATTTTCCTCTGCGCGTAGTAAGCACTGGGGATGAATAAATTGGTTACAGCTAGAACAGCAGTAGCCTTGATGAAATGGACCCCAAAGTGGTAACCCACAACACATACAGATCATTAATGTGAATGAATTAACCAATTGAAATGAGTGACCTAGTAACCCCACTTTGGCTGCATTCGATTTCATTGTCCATCCAGCAATGCCTTTCTCCACTACATCTACAAATCTCGGTTGGGGAGATATGACACAGAAATGAGGGAGAACCATTCTCTGGATACCACCTGGTTTGTGATAAATCATGACCCTGTCTTCTGATAGACCAGATGAGTTGGAACAGTTGTAGTGGCTATTGCCTTTGCACTGATAACATCTGAGTCCATATCCTTTGATCGAAGTGTGGCATTTAATACAGTCAGCATCATTGATACCACTTTGTACTATTATTGGACGGGCATTGGTGGTATTCAAGTGGTATTCAGTAGTATCAGATTGTTTCTTTTGTGAATTGGGAAACATGTGAGGGTACCAGATATGATGGTTATCGATGGGATCATTATCAAGAATATCGATCTTAGGGAATTTGCCTATCAGAGCATAATTAAACAACGATTGCTTAGTTGTTTAATAAGGGTATAAGTTTACCTGAACCAGATGTATCATTAGAACCAAATCGACCATACTGTTTTCTTTCTTCTCGTTCTTCCTGATATCTATAATCTTCAAGAGCAACCAGTTCTTCTTTTACACCCAATTTTGGTAAAGGTCTTGTTACAATAACATGACCAACACTCATGAAATAATAGTGGAATAGTATTTGACATGCACGTAATTTGACATCCGAGGTACTGTTAGAAATCACGTCGAGTATATCTAGATAGAGATCAGGTTTACATGTCATCATATAAGATAGACCTCTATGGAAATTGTGAATAGATGATGCTTGTTGTGTTAGCGTGTGTGAAAGAGTATCTGTGCCAGAAGCCTTTGGTGCTGATGTGAGATAAGGATCAAGATATTGAATCATAAAATACAAGAGAGGGGTAAAGAGTGCATATGCAAAAGTGTCGTTGGATTTGGTATTTGTTGTGGTATTTACGTTGGGTGAAGTAGGGGAATAAGCCAAATATTGAGAATTGACGTCTGCAGGGAAATAACTGGTGTCTATAGTTAGATTTGACACTTTTGCTGGATTATTGGTTTCTTCTGGTTCAGGGCTATGGATGTTGATGGTTGGAGTATTGGGATTCTTCTTTGATGCCCCTGTTGTTTAATATATAAATATAAAAAAAAGGATCAATATACTGTGATTGGAAAGGGGGAAAGAATAAAACCATACTGGTGGATACTGAAGGCTGAGCTGCTTTCATTTCAGGTATTTTCGGTTTAGATTCTTCCTTGCATTTCATCAATTTTGGAAGGAGTGCGTCCACATAGAATGACATAAGTTTTCCCACTAACGCTTCTTTGGGAAATGCTTCAAATCCAGGTAGATAGACTGTACCAACCTGATATAAATCAGCAGGATCCTTTGCTATCTGGACCAAGATATAGGCGATATCGATAAGGGTGGTCTGCATTATGTAAGGTGGTCTAGTCGGCTTGGGATTGGCACTCTTATATCGACTGTCATTCATGATCAGGTCACTCAAGATCTGCAATATCTTTATCAAATCAGGCTGTTTGTCGGTTTTCGGTCCAGTATATTGTACTGAAGGTGACAGCATTTCAGCTGATTTAGAGTTCTTCATATGAGGTGATGATACTGGTGAAGGAGTAGGAGAACGCTCTCTTTTCATAGGATAAAATAAACAATAACAAGTATTAGTTAACCGAGTCATTCCTATTGTTATTATTCTTTCTTACTTCTGTAATAACACTTCTTCGCTCAAGCCAATGGTAATGCACATGATCAGTGCTGTTCTTAATTGCATCAACAGTTCGACAGTATCTTCATTGTCAAACTGATCCACTGACTGGGTGTGAAGAGAGAGGTCAGGCAGATAGAATAGACATGTAGGTGGTGTCTTTCTTTTGAGTAGTTTCCCTGTTATCAACTGTATCACCTTTCTACATTCTTCTACTTTGGGTGATACTTTTACAGAAGTAGAAGGTGGTTGGCGAGAACTATTAGACTGTATATATTCACTGTCGCTACCCGAAGTATTTGTGGGTGAATGAATATTGATTATTGTTGCAGGTTGCCGGGAACTTCGTATATTCAAGGACATGGATTAATGTCAAATAGGGAAATAATTAGAAGCTTCAGCCTATTGTATTTTTATTTAATGGTTTGAAACTCAATAAACTGATTCCACGAAGGAAGTCTCAGGCCAACTTGAATCAAGAATTGTGCTTTCATTATTGTACATAAACATACTTGCCATGGCAATACAATCTACAAGTACTGATTGGTATTATCGCAGGAAGCAGTAGAGTGATCACCCCTAATTCATTACTAAGCGGTAATATCCTACTCTATGATCACAGGGGGCACCTATTCAGCTTAAAATATGGCTACTGATTGCATATTATATTATCTATTGCAATATGTATACTAGATTGCAGTGGGAAACTTATCGCAGGTCAATACAGTTTCCTTACTGGCCCTTGTATTAGATACTTCCACTTTATATTTGTTAAAAATGTCACCTTCCACTCTAATAAGTAAGCAATTCCAACCAATCTCATCATTTACTTCTTCCCACCATCGATAACTGTAGTGCTAATAAATTCTTTAATGTGCTCAAGTTATTTGCAGCAAAGCATATGGCACTCTCTCAATAGATAGAATCAGTTTAGATTGGTGTATGGGGTGGTATCATAAAGTAGCATGTATGAATGAGTATGGTGGAGAATGCTTATATATACCAACTACATAACTGAGTGAGTATATCATACAGGCTATTGGATATTAAGATACGATTGGATAATGTATGATTAGTGTCATGTGAACAAAACTAGAACTACTAATCCCCCCTTTTTGTTTACTCTTTCTTTCACCTTTCACTCATATTCAGTTCAAGACACATTCAATGTAAGTATTCAAGGTGAGTGTTAGTTCCTTCTTTTTATTATTTATGTAGTTCATAGTCATTTTGTGACTAGACGCTATTATGTACAGCCCTCATTAGACGCGTCCATGAGTGGTTCTCACACTCAATGTCTAAGGTCTATGGGTAAGTGTATAAATTAATATATTACACACCCTTGTCTCCAGAATAATACTTGGTCCTATGCTCAAGTCTGGTTCTCTTATTTATCTGCATTGCTTTGCAATTACATTCTCATGTCAAGTCATCAGAATACAGCTGTTTTCAGTGGTCTTTATTCAAAGCAGTCCTATGTAAAATAGTTTAAATAATCTACCAGGAACTATATGCTGGCAATGCAGGTCAAACAAATGGTATTTTAACTTTCTATAATGTCCAAAGTGGTTCTGGTGCTTTAAATAAGCCTGTAGCCTTAACCTACTTCTATATAAGGTGGCTAACATAGATCTTTTTACATTGAAGCATTAAATAGGTCGCAAATTTATCAGTGCACTATTTATGGGAAAGTAGCCTCACAGTATTTGGATAATGGCCCTAACCTTTTGCTTGCCATAAATGAAAAAGGTGGCTGGCGTCAAATCTTCAATTGCCAGAAATTGAAATGGGCCTCAACTATCTTGATGCATTAGAAGAGAAAGTGGCCTTGCGAGTTATATAGAGTAATGGTCTAGACCTTCTCGCGTTATCACAACAAGGTGACTGGTAGGGATCTTTTTATATCCGAATATGGGCCTCAACGTTCTTAATGTGCCTAATCCATGAAAGTGATCCCGTGGCCCAAGTCAGTCAACCGTTTTAGTTTTTCCTGCTTTAATGGGAAAAGTGACTGGGACCAGATAATTTCCCACCTTTGGATTCTGTTAACCACACACAGAGAGGAAGTCAAACTAAATAATATTTACCCTGTAGATGTCTTAATACACATGGTCTGAACAAATCCACTCTCTTGATACGTATATTTATCTATAGATAGACACCAATGGGAATACAGTGGAACATGTTGAATCATTAAGTAAAATAATAAATGTCACCCTGTCGTTTATAGACAGATAATCATAATTGGAAGTGCAACGGACTGGGTATTCCCTATTCTACTGACCTGATTGTCCAATCATATTCCAGATAACACAATAATGAGCGATTTTGGACTTCATTTCATTTGAAAATATCCACTGTATATTTGCAAAATAACTTTTTAATATGTCCCTGATTGAATATGGAAATGGCTGTACATACACAATATATATATATAATTAACATATTAACATATTATATATATATATATTAAATATACTACCTATTAGCTGCTCACTGAGCTCTCTTTGATAAACCCCCACCTCACCCAACAATGTGGATAATATCTCGTGTTGTAAGAATAACTCAATATAACACTATTGATGGTAATCACCGTATATTATATACAGTTTGCTTATTCCCATATACACCCATAGTTTGGTGAATCAAGATGGACTCGAGCAATATTCTGTGCTATCATACTCCAAGCAGTAGTAGCCATCGTACTTGAATCTATTATATTCGCTATCCACGCCAATGAAATAAACCAAATTGGATCCTTGAAACTCAATGAAATGGAGTCTGCTGAAACTAGTACTGCTTTTGCCAATGCAAGGTCTCTGCTAGTCTATTTTACATTATTTATGCTTGCTCAAGTATTTACTGTTGTGCTAGTAGTAGATGCCGTAAGTCAAAATACATGGGATCTCTGTTGTTGGTACTAACCCTTGGGTTGAAATAGATATATCTTAGGAACACAATTCAGCTTATTGCGCTGGTCGCTTTTGAATTAGGCTTGAGTGCTTACTCTTTTATTCAATTCCACCAATCATCTACACTATCCAACAAAGGCAATACCAATCCGTCCTTGGCACTCATCTATTTGGGAAATGCGTATCAAGATTCCAAATGGGCAGAAATCACTCAGATATGTGTTATGCTGATTGGAACCATAATATTCACTTTTCTTGCTTATAAGCTATACCTCGAATTTGGTTGGCATATCTATAAGAAGATAGGTGCAGATTTAGCTATGAGAGGTTAGTTATTAGATAAAAAGACTAATTGATTGTTTATGTATATTTACCCTGCATATTACATTAGATCGCTATAAAATGTACCAGATCTTTATGATGATACTGAAGTTTGATCTCTTCTTCTTTCTCGGGTTTTCTGTTCAATATCTGGCATTGATGATTGTCGCATGGTGGCCTGAAGCAATCAAAGAAGGAAATAAGTCTACAATTGTGAGAGAATTGATAGAACATATCATTCTTAGTTGTGTTCTTTCTATCGCAATGCTTTTCTCGGCATATTATGGAGTGAGTTGATAGATTAGATGATTGGCCCTGTTTATTAACCAGACACTGTGTATATATAGCTACGTCGGGAAAAGAAGATACATATGTATGTCTTTTTAATACTATGCCTGGCCGGTATGGGATACTATATCTATATGGTTATTCAGATCTCAACCGATCCACAGAGATTTCTAGGTTCAAAGATCTTCCTTACTTTCTTCTGTAAGTTATGCCTCTATCGTTTTCTGTTAGACAGTATACTAACTCTATATGAAATTTGCAGTGGGTTTTGATATGGTGCTAATCCTGGTACATAAATAAATACAGTCCAGTGATTTATAGCACATTCTAACTTATCATGTTGATTATTTTAGGTATCTGTGCCCATTGGGATCATCTGCTTACAAAACTTCAATTTAGGCCTCATGAATCATAGTATGTTTATATTCATATACATATATAAATATATATATATTACAAGGATAATACTGATCCATCTTTCTTTTAATAGTATCTCATGCTACAGCATCAGCCAGTTCAGCCCATTCAATGGCTCCTCTAGGTGTGGAAAAGGCCAATTCCTCGAGAAGATGGTCTATTGAATGATGCTTCCTATTTCTGCCCCCCCTTCCCTCTCTCCTATTTACCATCACAACCATATGCTACTTATATGTGTATCTGCCCTTTTTGTCACTATTCCTATTTATTCCTGTAGTAAGATACTTATTCCGATACCTCTTACTATTCTTATACTATTCTGTATATCTAACAATCCTAATAATCTATACTCCATATTCTATTATGTACACCAATATCATCTATCTATCTATATACATATTGCAATAGATGCCTTACAGTATTAAATTACAAGTAGTCATTTCCCGATATTCTATCAGCATCAATGATTTTAAGTTTTCTGCATTCTCTATCGTGGGAAAATATAGGCACCTGTGTGAGGAGTATCAGAAGTTCAATAAGGTTCATGTTCCTGAACTGCATCCATTCAAATGAACCTCCCCGGACACTCTTCTTCTCTTTCTCCTTCATCTTTTTTTCTTTTTACTTTAGTATGTCTAAGCTCATATACAACAATGAACCTGACCGCGAACATTTGGAACTTGTGATTAGGAAGGATGCACCATTCAATGCTGAGCCTATTCCTGAACATCTCATCAAGCACTACATCACACCTGAGAAGCACTTCTTCTGTAGAAACCACGGACCATTACCAGACTTGACTGAGGATCATACTGTTCTTGTAGAGGGAATTGGATGTCACAAACCAACACAATTCTCGGTCAGACAGTTGAAGGAAGATTTTGAGAAGATGTCCATTATAATGGTTATGCAGGTAACACCATAAAAGACCAGTGTGATAAATGATTGATACTCATTACCTTGAAGTGTGCTGTAGGTTTTCTATTGTGAAAGCTTTTTATGATATTCTAATATATTGCTCATTCACTCTATCATTAAGGGTAACAGAAGAGATGGACTTCATAGAGTAAAGCACACAAAGGGAGTAGGTTCAATAGATTAAAAAACGAGTAAATAGTAAGTTGCTTACTATTGTTTAGGTCATATGGGGCCCAGGTGCTCTAGGTAATGCTATTTATTCCGGTTGTAGATTAAGGGATGTATTAGCCAGTGTTGGCATCACCTCCAAATTAGAGAACATATCACAACTACATGTATCTTTCGAGTCTGTGGAACAGGTAGTATACTTGCGCAATATTACGCAATACAATGACTAGTAGAATTACGCAATTGCAAACAACTAAATCTGTTACACTCACCTACAATCATAGTGTGAAGAAGATAAAAACTACGGGTCATCCATACCATTGAAAAAGGCCTTGTAAGTCATCTTTGGTTACTCTAAACACTAAAATAATAATAATCTACATCAAACAGGGATGAGTTTGGAGATGTATTGTTGGCTTATGAGGTAAATTAGAAGGGATGATTTGATTTATATCACTGAGAACTTAGCCCTTTTATTAGATGAATAACAAACCACTCTCTCGTGATCATGGTTATCCAATAAGGGTAGTGGTTCCAGGTAACACTTTATGGAAAGACCATTGTATTTCTGCCCACTCATGTTTCCTACTGATAGGCTACATAGGTGCACGTTCTGTCAAGTATTTGAAGTCTATTAAAGTACAAGACCATGAATCTACATCATTCTTCCAAAGAAGAGATTATAGAATTCTCCCTGAAAGTGTAAATGAATGCTCCTATCATTATTAAATGTCACTCTTACCATCCATCTTCATACATAGATTGGCACAGAGCAAGAAGCGGAAGCTTATTGGAGCAGAGTACCGTCTATAGGGGAGTACAACGTTCAATCGTATGTATGTATCCCTGCGAATGGTATACATAATAACAAACTCCCAAGACAAGTAGTACAAGGATATGCATTGTCCGGTAATCTAATGAAATCAATGAAAGAGTAAATAGTTACTCATTGTAAATAAATAGGTGGTGGTCATAGCATTCAACGTGTTGGTAACTATCTATGTTATATCTACTACACCATATAAATAAAATAGCAACTCGATTAGATGTTTCTGGGGATGATGGAAAGACATGGGTAACAGCTGAGCTATATCAGCCTGCTGCTGAAAACAATAACGGTAATGTATGGGGATGGTGCTTATGGACAGCAACAGCTCCAGTCAAAAAGACCGTGCGAATAGTCAGCCGAGCAGGTAACTTTAAAACAAATGAATTGACCTCGAAAACATCCCATTCAATCACATTATTAGTTGATTCTGCAGGGAACGTACAACAGGAATACCCAGTATGGAATTACCGAGGTGTTCTCAATAACTCATGGAGAACAGTGGAAGCAAATTATAATGCAAATATGTAAAATAAATAATAATGTGTCTTTATGTCTAAATGCTTTATGTGAATAAAAAGAGATATGAATTAATAAGGGGATAACTAATTGTTTATCTTCTGGGTTTTCTGAATACGTAGATAAGGATCAAACATACAACGACATTGAAACAAGTAAATGCTGCAAGTATTCCAAAGTTACGCCATTTGTGGCCTGCATCCCAACCAAATCGAGTACTATAGAACTCCTCACCGGATTTGAATGTACAGTAACCACACATTTCAGGCTGCATGGCTTCTGGATTGGCAATATAACCTGGAGCATACGACATGAATGATTGAGTATAGTCTCCGCATGTCATATTAGGGGGAGGAGAGAACTTCAAGAGATCGCCGTCATTGCATTCGACCTTCAAGCTAGCTAATTCATTTACTGCTAAACCTTCGATGTAGTAATGGAATGGATCTGGAATTTTTTTTTTTAGTATACAGATAACATTCGTATTTCATATAACATACCAATCCAATACATCCAAGATCTCCAAAAAGCAGGCATTTCAGAAGGTGCTTGCATAAGACCAGCGAATAGAATAAGCAGAGAAATAACCAATGGATTAATAACAGCAGCGGTCAAGGGAGATTCAGAAACAGCAGCAATAATGAAACCGAGTGTGACAGCCCAGAAAACAAGAAGAGTAAACAGAATATAGAAGTATCCTGTAGCTTCTGACGTGTTATTCATACCGGAAGTCCAATAGAATCCAAACATATAGAATGCAGAGAAGAAAATGATGTAGGGAAGTTCAACAAGGATAGCAGAAATACCCCATGGTAACCAACTGTAATATCTTGAAGCATATTCTCTTCGGAAAAACATTCTCTCAGTCAAAAATTTAGGTTGGGCGAGGATAATCAAGGTCATTGCCATAATGAAGGTACCAAAGAGAGCAAAGATTCTGTTGAGAATATCAGAGGATGAAGCTCCCAATTTCCAGAATGTAAAACCGGTGATAAGAGATGTGAATGTAACATTGAATAATCGGCCGACATTGTACTCGGGAGAACGCCAGTAAGCCAAAGCCATACGTTTGTATACCAATTTGAATTGAGTTCCCAATGAGGTGGCATAAGTATGAGCTTTTCTTGCAGGATTCAAGTCGGCATGAGCATGAATATATTCAAGTTCTTCGATTAGTGCAGCATTTTCGTTTGATTTATTCCAAGCATCTGCCCAATCAACAGTGACCTTACCAGCAGTTCCAGCACCAACACACTCAAGAATATATTCAGCAGGGTTAGCGTCAGGAGGACAAGCGGGACCACCATTTCTTTCAAAGTAATCAATCATCGTACGAGAGTTTGGACCGATCTCACCATGGTATGCTGTTTTACCTCCACGCACAAGTAGGATAAGATGATCAAAGTGTTCAAATAAGATAGCAGAAGGTTGATGGATTGTACACAGAACAGGCCAACCGGCAAGACTGAGTTTACGGATAAAGCGGATAATGTTATACGAACTCTGAGCATCCAAACCAGATGTGGGTTCATCCAAGAAGAGCAGTTTGGGCTTACCGACCAGTTCCATACCAATAGTCAACCTCTTACGTTCTTCAATAGAGATACCAGTTCCTCTTTCAACTTGACCGATCTGAGCATCAGCTAAATCTTCCATCTCAAGAAGCTCAATGATGGTCTCAACATAACGATCCTTTTCTTCCTTGGACACTTCAGCAGGTTGACGAAGATAAGCAGAAAAGCGCAAAGCCTCACGCACAGTAACAGCTGGCTGATGGATATCCATTTGTTCACAGTATCCAGTAATTCTTTCGAAATCGTTCATGAGGACTTCATTGTTCAGATAAACACGGCCTTCAACTTTACCTATTGTTTTACGACGAGCAAGAACATCGAGTAATGTGGTTTTGCCTGCACCTGATGAACCCATTAAAGCAGTTAAATGTCCGGGACGTACAATACCATTGATGTTATTCAAGAGCTGAAGTTCACCACCTTTTATAGGGACAGTATAATTGACGTTTTGCCAAGAGAAAGTGGTAGAATCGGTCACAGCTTCCAATTCATCGGAGATATTGGCTTGCCTGCGTTGTCTGGCTTCTTCTTCAGCAGGAGTACGAGGTTTGGGAGCCTTTCCGGGTAAGTAAAGCTTGGTCAAGGTAGACACCTTGCTCAAACCAACCAGTTCCATAGTCATCGCAGTAACGAATGTGAAGAAAATAAAGAATCCAATAACAGTGACAAAGTTTGGAGCCCACATGTGGTCAGGGTTGTATCCAAGATAGGTTCTGAGGTAATCGTCACCCAAGACATAGTTCATACCGGGTTTGCCACCAACCATGCTGCATACTTTGTAGTCCCAGTTATCGTAGCCAGGGCCAAAGGGAACAGCGTTGCCTACACCTTCACAACTGAATTGTTTACCTTGAAGTTCATTTATCAGTAAGGATTTGTAACTGTAGGCAAGAGGATTGATCCAGTAGAGCCAAGAAAGCCAAGGATACATTTTGTCGTATACAATGGTGTAACCAATATAGGTAGAAATCAATAAAAGGAAACTACCGGAAGCTTGACCAGCAAGAGAGAAATTTGTTGTGACGGAACCGAAGAATCTGAAGAACCCGTTCATAGCCATGGTTGTGAAGAAGAGAACAATGAAGAAAGTGAAAAAGGCTCCAGCTGTCAATTTCAAGCCCATCATGAAGTAAGCACAGATCTCGAACAGTAAAACTTGGAGAGCTGCATAGGGAATATCTATAACCACCTGGGCAATATAGAAGGCAGAAGGACGGTAGAGAGCATACTGCTTGTGTTTTTCAAGAATAGGGCGACCCATCAAGAAACCAACAAGTTCGGATTGAGAGATGAACGAATTGAACAAAAGAGAGAAGAAAAGGGCACCACCACGAGAGAAAGCACCAGAATTATTTTCAGCCATCTTGAAGAAACAAGAAGCAGTGATCAGAGATTGGATGAGGATAGTACCATAACGAGAAATAAGAGAGAGTAAGTCAGTAATGTTGATATGGTATTGACGAATGGTCAGAGTCTTGACTTGTTGGAAGAAAGATGCTGTGAAAGGTGCTTTCTTGTCAGCACGCTTTTGGTGTTCTTCATCCACTGCCTGTCTAAAAAGATCAGCGGGGTTTTCTCTTTGAATATGCTGCTCATATTCAACGAAATCGGCCATTACACGCTTATAGAGGTTTGATTGAAGATAGCGCTCCTCAAACTCTTGGGCGAATTTTGGAGCAGTGGTTTCGAATCCAGGTCGGATTTCACGTTCATTGGGATTACATAAACCTGTCAAGAAATCGGGTGTAGATTTACGAGAAGCACAGATAAATCCAAGTTCTTCAAAGTAAGCCTTGGCTGAATCGATGGGTCCAAAGTATAGGCATCTGCCTTCATCCAATAAGAGAACCTTGTCAAACAGATTGAAGATGTTGTTTGATGCTTGATAGAGAGAAGCTACAGTGGTCTTCTTGAATATGTCAGTCATGATACGGAGAGATCGAACATAATCAAGAGCAGAAGCAGCATCTAAACCACGAGTGGAACAGTCCCAACAGTTGATTGAACTAGATGTGGTCATTTGTTCAGCAATGGACAGACGCTTACGTTCACCACCAGAGAGACCACGTAAGAAGGCATTACCGACCATGGAATTCATTTGTTTTGTGAGACCGAGCATATTACCGAGCAAGTAAAGAATCTTGTTGACAAACTCAGCTCTGGTTTCATCAGGAAGACGTTTTCCGGGTACCTTCATACGAAGAGCGAATTGCAGTGTTTGTTTGGTAGTCAAAGTAGGATAATGTTGATCTTCTTCTTCATTATAACACACCTGACCACGATATCTTTTGGCAAATACAGAGGGTTCAATCCCTCCGTAACTAACAACACCATTGACATCAGTGAAAGAACTAGTCATGTTCGCCAAGACTCTTAGGAATGATGAACAACCTGCGCCAGGACGACCGAGGACGAGAAGCATTTCTCCTTCTTTACAAAAACCAGTCAAATTCTGAAGGATGACTTTCTTGTTCTTGTTACGGCCTAAACCAAATAGCTTCCAGAATTTGAAGTAACTGAAAACAGTAGGAATTGTATGTGAATCAGCAGCTTCACCCTAATTAGATTTGAAAAGAATGAGCTATCCTGTGCAAATGTAGATGAAAGATCAGATAACCTACCATGACAACCAGGTCTTTCCAGAGAAGACCCAAGTTCTTGGGACGATGACCAGCTGATGTTTGATCATTCTTCATACCAGTGAGAAATTCATCCAGATCAAAATCTTCTACTTCAGCTTTACCTTCTTCCAGTACATTGGGGTGTGTTGAAACACGGCTGAGGGATGTTAATTCACGCTTCAACTCAGTATATTGACTCTTGGCATCTATTTAAAGTATGATATCAGTACGAGTATATCGGAATAAGGTATTTCCTGACTGAGAATCAACCCATTACCTTCTACATTGACTGCATTTGCACCTGTCTCGCCGAATCCACCGTGACTGGCTTCATAGTTCTCGTAAATAGTTGGAGTTGAGGTATCATTGCGCTGTTGATAGAACGCATCGTTCTGTTTTGAATTGGGTGACACCATTTAGTACCTGAATATAAGCACTGATGGAACTATTTCTTGGGGGTAAAATGACCGAGATATGGTATTTAGTGATTAGAAAGAAGAAGAGTTGCGGAAGAGAGAGAGGATGGAGATTTGCTTGTATATATAAGCAATCAAAATATTTCAATGGTTGCCGTAATTTTTCCGTTGGTGGGGTTTTAAGCTTTGGGAGTTCTGTGTGTGGTTTGCCGGGTGTGGTTTGCCGGGATAGTACTGATCGTCCATAGTGAACGCTCAAGTGTCTCCGATCAGACTACTTGGAAAAAAGACAAAGAATATCAATAAAGAATGTCTAGATCATCTTTAAGCCTTATAATATTAGTTGCACACATAGAATCCACATGCAAGCAGTAATTATTTATACAATTCGGAAAGATCACATGTACTGTGTAGTGTATAAGATAAGAACGATGATTATTCTGTCTCCATAAGGCATGTCACTTCCTTGTAATCGGTTAGATTGATTCCGCATGATGCTATTGGTCAATCAGCTCTATCTCACTCAGGGCAACCGGGATCGGAATTGGGCTCTGATGGGGCAACCGATATGAATGAATAGTTTTTGGTGAGATGGTTTAATAGGTGATATTTACATATCCACACAACACCCAATGGTTCTGTAATCATAATTATGCCCCTTGAACTATTTATATCATTTCATACATATAAAGCCATTGGGGGTATTCTCTATTGTTTGTGCAGTGCATATATCATTATGGCTATTCTTATACGAATTTATCATCAGATGCAATTGCTACATGCTGTGATGGGATAATTGATGTACAATGTTACCATGAAAACAGGCGCCGAAAGACTTATTTAGGCATGTCAAAGTGAGATTGTAACTTTTCTTCCAAGAGATTGAATGACAGTTTCAGGCCAGAAATAAGAACATATTTTTCTGCCAAGTGACTAAAGATAAACTGTGAGGGTATATCTAATAATACTCGATTACAGCCCTTATGCCTGAATACTGGTTTAGTGGAACCAGTCACTTGTAAAGGACTAACTGTAATACAAAATGCATATGTTTCTGCAGCAGCCCAAATCATTCTTTTTCAAGAGGTTATGTTTCACCAACAAGAACTTCCAACGTTGACTGGTAATAGAGTAAACGGTGGTGTTTGTCCATTCTCGGGTAAATGGTTTATGTTAAACATAGCCAGTTATCTTATATTGATGAACTGTACATTATCTGGATTCATGAAAAGGACTCTCGTTAGACTACGGAGTTAGCTCTTTAGTCTGCTGTAAAATATAGTGAAAAGGTTATTACATTGTTACAAATGTATTACATATATAAATAGATATGTTATACACAAGGATCGAACAGTGGGTGCTCCTCTATCAGAGTTGAAGATAAGATATTTCTTAAAGCAGGAGGGAATATGTTGTTGATAACCTTCAAGGTTACGCAGAGAATGGAGTTACCGTATACATTCAATGTAGAATGGTTCAAGTACATAGAATACACTGAGATGTTTGCGTTACTTAATTAAACGATCATTTATGGTCGATGCAATAACAATGAAATAGTGGTGGCACTCGATCTCATATATATTAGAGTAGTTAATCTCGTTGGATGTCCTCCCCCTTCGTTACTCATTCTGGTATCACTCTATTCAATATGTAATAAGATACTTGATATATAATAAGATGATACACACTACAAAAGATATTTCGCACTATCAATCATATTCTGCAAATCATGAATGTCTAAATACAATGTTTCTCAATGTCCCATTCACACTGAGTCTGTTTCAGTATCCGGTCCAATCATATATTCATACCCTAGAGTCTATTTGATGTTTATTCATCTTTAATCCTCTCTTTTTTTATTTTCTTCCCCCATAACACACAGATAAGACTATGTCTACCATCAAAAAAGACCCCGAGGATGACAGTGATGATATGTTCAACAAATACCAAGCGAGCAAGAAGAAAAAGATACCTAAACAAGCAGAGAAAGAAGATGGTTTGTATCATGTAAATAGTGTAGACAATGTTTATGGGTGAATAGGTAATAGAAGCGCGGCTTATGATATTATTTTGGTAATTTTCTCATCAGATAACTTATCTATACCCATAAAGAGAGGTCCATCCTTGATTCCATCGACTGAGAAGAAGAAGGTCAAAAAGGAACTCAAACCGAGTCAAAGGGCTACACCAAAGAAGCAAAAAGGTAAGCCTAGCACACTGATATCCCCATATATTCACACATAGATAGGTCCACTTGATCTGGACAAACAATGTGGTGTCCTGATACCCCCATTAAACATACAATGTGCCAGATCCATTACATGCAAGATACACTCAATGGGTGCAAAGAGATCGGTACAGGGGAGATCACAGCCATACAATGAGTTGTTAGCATGTTATCAAAAGAAGACAGTGACTAAGAATGACCAGAGTAATTAATATACAGTATGCATAGCACATATATAAATAACTCAATATATTTGTATTACTTATTAGTTATGGGTAAGAAAGAGAATACAAAGACTAAAGTATCTGTTGATGGATTAAAGGGACATGTTCCTATGACCATTCATAGCATCAATCACCTGCCTAATAAATACCCTCATCATGATGAGGATATAGACATGGATTCAGATGAAGAGACAGAGAGTGTCAGGCTGGCATTTGAACAATACAGACCAATGCCTTTGGGGGAGAAAGAGTACTTCTATGTGAGAAGAAGGAGAAAGTGCTTTAAGCTGAGAGATATGCTCTTGGAGACACTGACACCCAAGGTTCCTCAGGATAGTAATTCAGGCAGATTATCTATATCTTCGAGTATAATGCCTGGGATAATCCAATCTCCCTTGGATCATACAATCACCTATTACTAGTTATTGGGTTTGAATACAAATAAAGTACAAGAATATTGTAATGATAGTATATTACATAAGTGGTAACATCAATCAAATATAGTTGTCTTTACCTGATCCATTCGATGGCACGGTTATAATTTACTAGAACCAATCAATGAGTGAGAATATGATTATTTCTATTAAAATGACCCTTATGTAACTTCAAATCTGTATTGGTCTTTGTGTATGGGTGTATGGGGTGTATGGGATGTGTGTCTGTGTGTGTCTGTGTGTGTGTGTGTGTGTGTGTGTGTGTGGTATGGTATGGTATGTGTATGGTATCTATGCTGTATCTATGCTGTATCTATGTGGTATCTATGCTGTATTCACACTGTATCCAGCTGTATATATATACACATATCTACCCATATGCCATAAATACACTCTATCTATACTACCCTACTCTTTCTTCCACGTGTTACAGTCATCATCGATTAACTCTATCTTTACAATAATATGACATAAGATAGTAATAGAATAACAGTATAGAAAGAATGGAAACCTAGGTAACATTGATAGAAGGTATCTAAGATAGGTTGTCATCCATGGTCGAATCAGAAACGTGGGTAATATCAGTTTATACACACTTATGAGCATGTGACACATCTTGAGAAATACCAATGTTTCATGTACATAAAATGGGAAACTCCTTATATTACATTATCAGCCATTGAAGTACTCTTTGTCCTACCATCTATTTGAAGATATACAATGCATAGATTGAAATAAAGCTGTTTGTTTTAATATAGCAACTATTCAATCTTTTCATGTTATACAAAATCGAGATTTAACCGTCCCGGACATAGCAACCCGAATGATCACTGATCAATATAAATTGCACTGTTTCCATTTTCCTCATCTTCTCTCTGCTACATCATCCACCTTCAGTCCTTTCTTTCCCTTTTTATTTTATCTTGATAAAGAAAGAGTGTGAACATCTTATTGCAACCAGTCATGTCCAGGTAAGGTAATTAGATCTTCTAATGACATCTTATTCACTCTATCCACACATTCACTTAGTCACACTCAACATCATATTCAAAGGTACATTATATTCATATTTGAAGACCGATTAGTCATGATACCATAGCAACGCTCATTTGTCAGCGGTGCATTAACATTGGTTTTCTGTCAATCGCCTTCAATGAAGTTGGTATCACTATAGAAACTAATCTTATCTTTTCCCCCATTATATACTTATCTCCCAATAAAGACACTCGAATCAAGATAAAGATGCTGATCAGTTCAAACTACCTCCTATTTCAGCAATGAATGACTTCTTACCCTCTCGCTCCTGGATTCCACCTCTCATGTCATCACCTGACTCATTCACCACTTGCAAGACATCCTTAACTTCTTCATCTCTTCCTACACCACCACAGCCTGATCTATGGAAATCACCTCCTTACAACAGTAGATCTGAACTCTCGAGGGATTCATCTTATACTGCCCCACAGCATAAACAATCTCCTCTACTATCCACATCACCCATCATACAGACACTTCATTCATCAAGGCCCGCCCCTCCCGAGTTATCCTCTATCAGTGATAGAAGACGATCATCTCACTTTCAATATACATCCAAATATCCCACCAATAGTATAGACACCAATGACAGTCATACTGAAGATACCACCCAGAGTGCTTACTTCAATGTAAACACCTACCCCACTCGTTTGGACAGTGATATAGATGAGGTAAGAATAACATATACTATGTCTTCATACTTGATAATAACCACACACTCTCCTCCCTTTCTTTTTGTTAGGTTGTTAAACAATGCAATACTCTTCGACAGAACATGTTACAGAGAAAGAGTCAATTCATTGATTATCACTCAAACACAGTCTCCAATAAAGAGGTTGAAATGACACAACCATGGCTAGAAGATATGATCGGTAGGGCAAATGAAGTTCTGAATGCCCTATTAAGGTTGAGAAAACATCAAATTGCCACTGAACAAATGAGATCGACTGGGATAAACAATCGCAGATCATCGGAATTCCAAGTACAGTGAGAATAACAATATGTTTATTAATATACACACTCATGTCAATCACCCCAAATAGGTCAATTATGAACTTGCAGAACACAATAATGCAGATACCTGGCATAATAAACTGTCTGGTAATAATGGGAACAGACAGCGAAAGAGAGGGGTAAAACATAAATAAACACATGATAATCTATGCACCTGTATTTATCTTATCTTCTAAATTAGAAAAGAGCAGCCTTCCAAGGCAGATGTCATTCATGTAACATATCAGAAACACCTGAATGGAGAAGAGGACCTGATGGTGCGCGTACACTCTGTAATGCATGTGGACTTCGTAAGTAGAATCTATTCATTTTATATCCCATCTATTACTAACCTCCCCTTCCTCCTTGTTCTTTTATCAGATTATGCGAAATTATCTCGAAAACATCAACAGAGCAACAGTAACCATCACAGCAGTAACCATCACAACAGTAACCATCACAACAAGATCATTCTTAATTCATCTATCAAACATCAATCAAATGAAAACAAATACAGTTCATCCAAATCAACATCACCTATGGATGACAGACTAGGCTAACATATTGTTCTGTGTTATGCCTGTATCCATTTGTTCATAAACTTCATTCTCTATTTATGCTTGTATGTATTCTCTATATCCCTAATACTAATCCAATAGTCTACTTACTCTTTAATCACACATACACACACACACACACACTCTCTCTCTCTCTCTCTCTTATGAAAATAAACATCATACTATTTATGTACAACCTTATCTTAGATACAGTTTTATTGAATACAAAAATCAAATATCTCAACCACCTTAATATATTGATGTATAACCATCGATTAACTTATCCCATTAGATAATAATGAATAAAACGTGATAGTTTGTAGACTATGAAGTATTGTTTTGTGTGGGGTATGTCACAGCAAATGCACCAACCACAAGAGCCCATTTGATCTTGTTACATGTTTTCGTGATCAGTCAAATATCTTATGTTTATAATCATCCCATACATTTTTTTCATATGAAGTAGTACTACGTACCGGGTATCTGTAAGGGCTAATTTATATTGATATTCCTTTTAGAGCGTAATAAACCACTTAATATATTAATGTAATGATCAGTGATGTAACATACATCCACTCACTGCAGCTATGATTCATAGTACTTCTTATTGGCAATCACCAAGAATATTCTGGGTTATTTGGTGCATCCATAGTGATAAGCACTCCGAACATACTTCTGTACTTATTATTGTAACACTCCCATCTATGTAAATAGAAATAATCACCCAAACTGGGAGAACGCCCTTTGTAAATAAGATAGATAAGTACATTAACCCAGAAAATAGGAAACTATACATGATAGGAAATACACACACACATATATATATATCTCTATCTATTAAAGAGAAGACAAATGTGTGTATATAGTGGGTTTATTTCTATGGTAACCAAGTAGCAGTGTCACATAGCCCTATTATCGCACAATCTAGATTTATATCATTTATACACTGTTGAACAAGAGGTATGGTATGGATGATGTCAGTTGGTACCAGTACCCATAGAATATATATATATATATACTGAGCATAAGGGTCTGATATGGTAATATTCTGTTGAAACCATCTATACATGTATTGTTACTCTTGGGTGGAGTGGTGTAGGTATCATGATGGTAACACTGTATATACATATTATAACATGTTTATAAAAAGTATTATCATATTATTACCGTAAACAATAACGCGTTTATTAAGGTACTGAATACGCGTAATGTAAATAAACAGAAGAAGTCTATTTTCATCGCGTATTTTGATAACTATCCATCTATCTACTTGCCCCACCTCTCTCTCCCTCTTACGTGGGTTATACTCATCTTCCTAGAGTGGACTGTGTATATCTCAGCCAGAATATTATCCCATTGTTCTTACTTATTCCTTCAGATAATGTAATAAGGCCACTCTCTTCCTGGACTCCATCTTCGACTTCTTTGCCATCACCTTACCCGCATCTTTCTGTTCTGGAAGCTGTTTCCTCATTCGCTCTAATGCCCTCTTCTCAATCTCCTCATGCTTATGAGTCACCAATCGACGCCCTCTTTCCTGATGGCCTATACATAATCTGTCTTGCTTCAACACAGTAGCAATTGGGTGACGACGCCCCTCACCTTTTGGACCCAATCCATCTTCGTACTTCCATCCTTGTGACTGTACCATTTGAAACCCAATATTCTTATGAGTCAAAGTGAGAAAATCAGGTGTGGGTGTATTGCTGAAGCTTGTTACCATATGGGTTGTGCCTTGTATGTGTCGTTTGTAGTCTGATTTTAGTATGACTAATTCACAACTCTCACACCACACTGAATCATTTTCTGTACATGCTTTGTCTGTTTCTCTCTCCTGATTAGCACAGGGAGTGGAGACTAGGGTACGATACAATGCAGCAATCTCATCCCCATTAGACTTAGTCTCACTCTTAATTGGAAGTTCTGGCTCATTACTCTCAGGAATAAACTGAATAGGTCGAGCATATTTAGATACTATAACTCTGGTGGCATCCTCCATTTTGTTGGTATTTATTAGGAGAAAATAAAAAGAGAAAAAAAGAGAAAGGAAAAAAAAAGCCTACATTGGCTGTTGCAGACAATCGGAGATTCAAAGTGGCATTTTTCACTTCTCCCAATCTATTTCATATATAAAGAGGATTTTCCTTTGATGAGTCATTGATATTGTAACATGCTTCCTATCTCCCATCTATTTATTATCATATGCTATCACACTAAAACAAGAAATCTATTGAAAAAGGGCGTGAATACCCACCATCTATATACCCAGATGACTTTCTCTTCCTAATGTCGTTGTCATGGAGATAAGACATTGCCATGACTACCAATTGTATCCAGGTAGTAGGATGATCATGATAATCACACCTAATTAGATAGACTGAATGTTTATCAATGGGAATCACCAATGATGCATTGATGGTTTATTTATAGACTGTGCATATCAAAGATGAACTTCTGTAGTACTAATACAAACTTTAATTTTCATACAATGGATATGCCTTGCTATTCAGTTTACAGGAAGGCAGTATGCACTTTAGTACATTAAATAAACAGAAGATAAGTATCTTTATATGGATTATGGACAGCATTCTGCTTAGATATATTGATCTGTGGGTATGAAGAAGAGAGCACAATCAACGAATCCTATTTAATTAAGTGTAACAGTTACTCTATTAATAAAATATATAACGAATGATCCAGCTCTACTCTAACTGATAACAGTAATAGACTCCAAGTGGTAGCCCGTAATTTACAGTCTTATACGGACTATCCATCATGTGCAGATGCATTGTATATACACAACAGACATATGTCAGTACAAATAACCAGATCAAGTACTTGTCCATTGTAGATATCCTGTGGGAACCTTGTCCCGAACTAAGAAACATCTGATGCTCTGCTTAGTTGAATATCACTATTATTCTCATTTTTACTATATATGGGAAATACACTATTTCAATTTATGCCCACAGACACTCTATTTGGAGACAATAGGCAGATGTTTGGACCATCTTGTTAATTACACATATCGAGAGGAATCATTCATAGTGTCTGACACCCAATCTGAACTCTTTTACCTGTTAACCATACTTCCCCGCTTCTTATTAACCATTACTTCCCGCTTCTTATTAACCATACTTCCCCGCTTCTTATTCCGTATATTAATAATTTCCCCATCCTAGAATCCCTCATCAATAAACTGTTTCCTCCTATTGAAAGGGTGGAGGGTATATGTGGCGGATTACAGTCATTTTCACCATTATTAATACCTTTCGAACATCTTTTTTTTGTCTTCCTACCTTTTCTAGTTAGGATAAGTCCATCAACATTCGATGGACATTTTAGTAATAATACTTTCTTCCTACAGTCTATTTTTCTTCATTGTTTATACTTATAGCATATAGACCATCAATACCTTCAAAACAAGGTTTATATTTCCTATATTTATGCTTGGGAAAGTAGGATGCTATTTTGTATGCAATTCAACCTTTTTATTACACCAATAATGTGACACGTTTTTTTTCCTTCATTCGCAATGAAAGATAGAAGGAAGATATATTTGGAGCATGTGTGTTACCCCAGTACTCCAAAGTTTAAGCACTTTTTTCTATATAATCTCTAAAGTTTTCACCCAACCCAATCTTCCTTCTTTTTCCCCTTTGTAGTCGAAGAGAATACAATCTTTATATTAAAATAATAATAATGGAGAGTCTAGCCAATGATTTTGCTGCACAGAACACCCTCTACGAAGAAGATGATGATGCAGCACACAATAGCACCAATCGACTCGAAGCACTAATATCCCAGATTGACAATCCAGCTTTGGGTCATGTATTACATGTTGAAGTGAGGAAGATGATCTATGACCACCAGAAGAGGGTCAGTCGATATCAGCAGAGGGTAGAAGAACTCGAAGATGAGAGTGGTACACTAAGAAACATCGTAAATGAAAGTCAGCGTCGATATGAGAAGGCTGTGAGAGAAATGCAGTTCTTTAAGAAGAGATATGACCGTCTTGCTGAGACTACTCAGACAGAGAATGTAAATAATAATAACAATAAAAATCAGCAATACACCAATGGAGCAGTTTCTCATCTCCAGACATATGGAAATCTAACTCCTTCCAACAGTCCCAAACCTAAATCGATTACAGAGATCGATTCCTCTAGTTCTGTCCATTCGTATGAATTAGATGTAGGACAGAAATCCCCTTCTAACTACCAGTACTGGTCACCCCCAGCATCCGTTATGTCAGAAGGCAGTATACCTGCAACCAGAAGAAGAAACGATTCAAATGCAACAGCCACTGCAAGCATCTTTAGTGCATTCTCCAACAGTACTGATTCAACCAGTGTTTATTCACACCGAGAAGATAAAAAACCTCATACATATGCTCGAAATCCTTCTATGGTTTCCTCGCTCTCATCCAGCTCCGGTGCTAGTTTCACAACATCTAATAATACACCTCTTCCAACACGTCAACAGGCCAATTCAAACACCTCAGCCAACATGATCTTACAGAGAAGAACTGATCCTCTTACTTATGGTGGATCTGATGCCTTGTGGGATGCTATTGCCAAGAGTAAAGGCAGTGATGCAGTCATAGAGAAGATTATCAGGTAAAAAAGAAAAGAAAAGGACATTGTTAAGTATATTTCTTATTGACTTCACTTCTGTATCACCAGTAATTTCATTCGTAGAGGTGGATCACCTAATACAGCCAAACAGTCTTCAACTACACTTCCTATCAAATATGGTTATGGCATGATTCATGCAGTCATTGTCAATAAAGCCTCTAATGCTCTTGATCTTCTGTTACAGAATGGGGCCAATCCTAACATCATGAGTATGTGTCAATTAGAGACAGATAAGGTAAGGAAATTATTTTATATATATCCCAAATGGCCATTCTAACTCCTAATCACACACCCGGTTCCCCCACCCCTATAGGTGTCCCCGTGTTATCTTGCTTGTAGTGTCGGATGGTTGGCTGGTCTCGAAAAGCTGGTGGAAGTAGGCGGAGATTTGTTGTTTTCTCGAGGTGAGGGCAATAAGAAGAAAACATGTCTCCATGTGGCTGCTGAATATGGTTATGCTGAGATAACAGAATATCTGGTCAATATGACACAGGGTGTACTGAACTTACAGACGGACAATGAAGGTAATAAAAGGAGCACTTCATCCCATCTGTACTTTAACCACTGTTTGATAGGTGCCAATATATTACACTATGCCTGTTTATCTGGTCATACAGAAATAGTGGGATTTATTATCAGAGTATGTGGAGTGTCTCCTCATGATTCAGATAACAAAGGGGAACTACCCATACATTGGGCAACAAGAAAAGGTCATGTAGAGGTCGTATTATCATTAGTGGAGAGATTCAACAGTGATATCAATTCTTATATCAGTAAGAAAGTACCCACACCTTATGATCTTGCCAAATCCAATGGTCATAAACGATTAGCTGAACTCATCAAGAGTAGGGGTGGATTGGCGGCCAAGAAACTAGATAAGAGAAGAGAGGATGAAATGGCTAACCAGGTACCTAGTCATCTTGAAGCAGCATTATCAAAGAATGGATTGCTCGGTGGGTTCTAATGGACCCTCTTGCCCACAAAAGAATAAAAATAAAAATAATCAAGTAGATACTTACCACCATTCATTCTTATGATCATGAATACACACACACATACACACACATACACATATAGAACTATTCTTTATTATTATACTCTGAACTCCCTTTCTTTTTATATTCCAAGCCCATTGTCAGATTGATACGTTGGCCGTTATTATTTTACTCTCACTTCCTGGTTTATCATCTACTTATCTACCCAGAATTGAATTGATACAATACAATCCCTTATTCATTATAACTCACTATCTTTACATCTCCTGTTTCCTTTCATTTTGTATATTACACCCTCCTTCTTTTCAAACATACACAATTCATATGTAATAAACAATAATAGAAAACCCAGTGCCCACCGAGTAGGAGTAAGGAACCCCCACCAACCACTTAGACATGAGGTTCTTTGTTTGATAGATCTCATTGAGTAAACCATTGACTAAAGTGTTTGGAAAAATAAAGCTGTATGCATGGCGTTTCCAATGGCAATCAATGATTGGATAGAATATACTATATCAAACACATAAACAAAATTATCCTTTCTCTTTTATTTCTTTCAAAGGTAAAGTACTTGTGTAAGGTTAGTGTGAATATGTCTTTAATAATCCACGACTGGTCATATCAGAGAATACCCTTCTTACCGCGTGACTAAAGTGAGGATAGTCGGAACCCGATGTCTTTCCATCTCCACGTGGTTGTTTAGGTTAACCCTAAAGTAGGTTCAGGCTCTATTAACAAGATTTAAACGCGAATAGAGTCTCTATTTATACAGAAAGACATGAGCCATGAGACTTCCCAGACTAGAGTTACAAAATAAAATAGCACATACTCTGGGCCGCATACCAGAATAGAATAATGGTAAGAGTGTGGAATGTGTACCCATCAGATTTGTAGGAGAAACACACACACATATATATATATATATGTACACTGTATACTGTGCATATAACAAAATAACTTGGACACACTCTATCTACATATATCCACTCTACATGCATACTCACAGATGATAAAATATTGTTGTGACACTTGAAATGAAATCGTAGTTTGGAAAAGAATAATATATATTTATATTTATATATATAGAAAACCATCCTCTTTTCCTCTTCTTCCTCATTTTTGGGCAAACTTTTATTGAGTACGCACAACCCCTTTATGACAATATGGCCTTTAATGCTGTAGCTGGTCAGTTTCGGAAATGGAGAAGGAATTCATCTTACCGGGAATCATCATCATCTACATCCCGAGAAGAGGACAAAACAGTGAACTCTAAAGAGAACAATGATAAGAACAAATCAAGGAAATCAACCTCAGATGCACCCAAACCCTCCACAGGAAAATCCCGTAAGCCTCCTGCTAAAGAGTATCCACCTAGTTCTGATTCATTATTGAATGGTATTGGGGATTATACATTTGTTCGTCAGATAGGACAAGGCAAGTTCAGTCGAGTCATGTTATCCCTTCATTGTTTGACTCGTAATGAAGTGGCCATAAAAGTATAAATAGATAACATCAGGCAGATAGGATAGAAGATTTAATCTTTTCTTTTTCGTTAGATTATCGATAAAAGGGCATATGATTACCGTGTCATGTCAAGACTGGTGAGGGAAATACCACTGATGGAAGCACTGGATCACCCAAATATCATTAAGCTGTATGAGACCTATGAGACTACAGACTCCTTGTATGTTGTGATGGAATATGTGGATGGATTCAACCTGGATGAGTATCTGCAGAAGAGGGAGGGGTGTTTATCTGAAGTAGAAGCTAGAGACATCTTCCGTCAAATGGCTGCTGCAATGGACTATTGTCACTCTAGGTGGGTAGTGCATCGTGATTTGAAGGTGACTATTTAAAGGAGTGGCTTGACTGAATCCAACCTAACACTTCTCCTTTTCTATCTATCTATCTAGACTCCCAATATACTATTGACAAAGGACTTAAAGGTCAAGATAGCTGATTTTGGACTGGGTAATCGTTTTGGAAGGAGAAGACTAAAGACTATTTGTGGTACCTATCTTTATATATATAGATAGAGTATATATTTATATAGTAATCTATCATTTTGAACAGGATCAATGTTATACTACAGCCCCGAGATCATCAATGGGCAGGGATATACAGGCCCTGAAGTTGATTGTTGGTGCTTGGGCGTATCCCTTTACCGTATGACAGTAGGAGAAGAGCCATTTTCACATGCAAACAGTAAAGATCTTGTTTATCTCTTACCTTATTTTCATTGTTATACTCATCACTTTCTCTTTTTCAGCTGTGGGGGAGTTGAGGAAGGATGTCACACTGGGTAAATACACAATACCCAATTATTTGAGTCCTAGTTTAAGGAACACTATCTCAAAATGCATGGCAATTGACAAAGTAAAGAGATCAAGAGTGCAGACAGCATTAAAGGATGATCCATGGTTATTTGATTATGGAAGATTACCCAACATTTTCACTTACAATAGTCCCTCCTTGATACCTTCTTCCGCCCACGACGATGATGAACAGATACGTGTTAGAAAAGAAAGAGAAAGGTTGAAGATACAGCATCTGAGAGATATGGAGGAAGAAAAGAGAACAAGGAGAGTGACAAGGAAGACAATTATATGTCATCCCAAAAGTCCATCCATCTATTTCACAAGTGCCATACCACACTCATCCAAGCCAGAGGATAAGTTCACTAATAGTGAGACACAGAGACACATTCTCTTTCAGAAGATCAACGAGATATCACACCACATCAAACTAACACAGACTCCTCATGGAAATAAGGCATCTATTCGACATCTACTTCGAAAACTAAAGCATCCTGAAGCAGGAAACGGTTCATCCACTCACAGTTCTCATATTCCTGAACCACCTTCTACAGTATCATCAGGGTTATTAGTGAGGAAATCAACATCCAATATGAGCCTGTCTCAGATCTATCAGAGAGTGGCCAAAGACCAAGTTCATTATTACACTTTCCAATGTACATCACAGACAATACAACGATTGTTAATGATGACAGAATCACCTTCATCTTCCATCGACAATGCCAATCAGGACGAGTTTGTGATGATGCTAGTGATCAAGGGCATTTGCGATATTATGGGAATCACATATCATAGAGACAAACCTGATCATCTAGTATGTGTGATGGCACTGAATGATTATACAGAAGAAAAGCATCAGTCTTTCTATAAGCTGAAGAGGAGAGACAGTAAGATCACCACATCCACGCCCACTCTTAGTTTTATTGACCAAGATGGCAGCCAGACCTCATTTAGTCGCAGCAGTGGAGGTCAATCTGATACCACTCGATCATCCCAACTTAATTCAAGTAAGTTTAGTAAACTCAAACGTATGACAAGTAATGTATTATCAAGCATGTTTCCCTACCATTCATCGACGCTGGTCGTTCACGATAATCGCTCTATAAAATATCCCCCTCTTCCTACCCATCTCAACAGGGAGAACTGGAATAAACCATGCTTATCCCAGTCATCTCATCATTCTGTGCCTACACCCGAAGATGACTCTACCACTCATGAGAAGAAAGGGGGTGTGGCTGTATTTGCCATTGAAATTCTCTCTGTATCTCATCCTACAAAGGACAGTGACACACCTCCATCTCAACGGGTGATTGCCATCAAGCTCTCTAAACTTCAGGGGTCATCTAAAGTATTCAGGATTGCATGTGGATGGATAACAGCAGTCATTGGACAGAACATCACACCCACTCAGTTCAATGCTAGCTATAATAATATAATTGCTACTTCTATCAGTAGTGTTGATATACCCACTGCTCTGAATTTCATGCCAGTGCCCAATCATACCACACCCTTGCCTGGATCCAAAAGGCTCTATAGACCCAAATCAGTCATCACCTTATTACCTTCCTCTAACACCACATCCCTACACAAATCTATTCCCACTTCATCATCCCACCCTGTGTTTAATATCAGTCCTCCAACTTCCCTTCCACCCTCAAGTTCGATATTGACACAGAGATTGAATTCGCCCCACTCGAGCGGTAATCTCATAAGTCAGTTTACGGGTTCTTCAAGCCAGAGTACCCTCAATAAATAAGAGGGAAATTGTACTTACCCAACAGCGATAGATGTAATAGATTCATAAATACGCGTTTAATATTAATACATAATAATAAAAAGAAGACAAATAGACACCATGAATAGATCCTATAACTTATTGCAATCATCTACATACATACTTATAGCAATAGATATGAGCATATGAGAGTACATATGTAACATATATTTATTAGCATATCGTCTGATATTATAAGCAGAGTGTGAGAGTTTTTTGTTTGTTGCTTATCTGTGTTCTTTAGGAATGTGATCACTTGAATATCCTACATCAATATCTGACTGTGATGAGAAGATCTAAGTTCTTTGTGAGGCAACACAATGCAGTTTCGAATAATAATTTCATCCAGAACAGATACTTCTTTACCTATTTTGATGTATCAGTCAGCATAAAGTTAGCCCAGTTGAATACATGCATACCTAATATAGTAATACTCTGTAACTTGACTCCATTCTTCATCATTTCCTCATTGTCATCAGAGGCTGAATTACCCTCTACACGAGCCCATGCACCAATCCTGCTATTCCACCCAATAACCGAATGGATAACACAACTGAAGTTCTATTGGATTCTTTCTTTTTGTCAGTCAATCATATCATTTTAATATATAAACATCATGTATACTTTACCCCGATATTGACGTTGTCCAAGATAATAGCGTCTTTCACACGTACACCTTTACCAATGGTCACACGGGGCCCAATAGATACATTGGGGCCTATCTATAAAGCAACTATAAGACAATGAGATAAATGAGTATGAGTTGTGTGCGTGTATACACACACACACACACACACACACACACACACACACACAATGATACCTTGGAGGTGGGATCAACTTGTGCTGAAGGATGGATAAAGACAGCACCCACGATTTCAGGCCCCTCCTGTTTTGTATAGGCCAATCTATCTGAGTTTTGATGAAATTGCATTTCCAAATAAGCGGCATTAGCTGAAATGGCCGATCTAATTAAACCCAAATGGATTAAAAAGCATAGATTTACAAAAAAGAAGTCGTACTAACCCTGCCGTTTTGATCTGCTTCCAAAATCCATCTGTCACATACACATACATCTCTCTGGCTCCTGATAGAGGGCGTAATAAGTCACGTTCTAGTGACAATTTACCATCCACGAAAGAAGAGAATGAGTCGATCATGGCATCCTCGTCCTTCTTACGGTCTATTGCTTTCTTGATTTCAGTGAACACCGCAATATCAAATAAATAGACACCGCATGAAATGAGATCAGAGATGAAGTTATCTGGTTTCTCAACATAATGAAGTACTTCCTTGGTCGTATGATCAGCAACCAAACATCCATACCTCATTGCTTGTTCACGTGCAATCTATTTCCCATGTATAAAGTCAATAAAAGAGATCGCATCCATAAAATGTAAATCAACCCACCTTTTTACTGAGAATAGTACATAATCCACGGTGTTTCATGTGTGTCTTGATCATTTCATTCAAGGGGAATGTACAGGCAACATCAGCATGCATCACAAAGAACTGCTGGGAATTTCCCTTGAGGATCTCATCGCGAAAGTGATAGATACCACCAGCAGTACCTAGTGCCTGGTATTCACGTAGATATCTTGATTTGAAGAATGAACACTTCTGTGTTAAATCATTTTATCTTCTTAACTTACTTTATATTGAGGTGGGGGAATACAGTAGACGCCTCATCTATGTAACCTGAGAGCACACTATTCTCAAAAAAGCCAATCATCAGTACTTCCTGTAGACCATCTACCTTGGAGAGTGCAGCCAGATGATGAGATAGGAGTGGGATGCCCGCCACAGGGAAGAGTGGTTTGGGAATATCCAATGAGAGTGGCCTGAATCGAGTGGCCCTGGATGGACCTCCAACCAGGATGATTGCCTTGAACATGAAATATATATAGAAAGAGGGAAAGAGGGAAAATAAAATCAAATAAAAAATCAACTTATTTTTCCCAGCCCCCATTTTATTTATTTAGGGGGTGGAAAATCAATAAACACCTGCTTCTTCTTCTTCTTCTTTACTCTCCATTCACTTCTTTCTTCTTTCGTTTATTCACTATACATTTTCCTTCTTCTCTTAATATTATTCCTCTCCTTTACATATTATACCTCAATAATTCATGACAACCGAAAGAATATCACAAATATTACCAACTGTGAAGTGCTCTGACTGTGGCCGAGATGTCCTCATCCGTCGTCTGGGTGATCATCTCTGTTCAAGTCAACCACCTGTTCCTGCATTACCCATCATTCCTCCTCTCAAAGGTATTATGCCTGTCATTTGTCAACTCATCACTCATCTGTTTATTTCTTCATAGATAAATCTAGGCTGAATAACAATATACCTCATTCTCCCTTACACAGTCCAAATGGATCCTCCAAAAAGAACGATTTCACCACGAATTCACCACACGGAACAGTCACTCCACCTTATTATGGTAAAGCACGAGACATCGCCCGAGAACTACAACAACAGAGATCACCTATGAAAGATCCTTATGCAGAGGATTCGTACGGTGATCTCTATAAACCATCCAACTCATCATCGAACCTGGATTTACCGAGAAAGAATAGCACATCACCAGCTCCCAATGACTATAGTCCGACATACCGGTAACTGAAATATTAGAGTACCCGCCCTTGACCCATTGTATCACTTATCTATTTTTTGAAATAGCCATAATAACAACTCCTCTGCTTCTGATTTCAATAATCGATTTGGTAAGAAAAGTGTAGTTATCCAGTGATCCAATAGCTTGAACTTATTCTTCTTACCTTAGATGGCACTAGAAAACAATCATTGGGTAACATCTATAAGCAGCAACAACAGTTTTCCCAGTCGACTCCTACCAGTAACAACAGTAGTGGAGCACTCGATAATTTGATGGCTGATCTAATGAGTTCCATGAACGATGATATCCACTTAACTTCACCTGTCCCTTCAAACAGTGGTATGTGCTCTTCCTGTGGAGAAGAATTTGATTATAGAGATGATGTGAAGACCGTGGGTAACAAAGTAAGTAAGTAGATTCCTACTTGAAGGTGTAAGATAAATTAATTATCATTGTTTATTATAAAAACATAAAAGTGTTACCACAAGGCCTGTTTTGTTTGCCGCCTGTGTAGCGCACCATTTGATCAACGTCGTACTCATCATGAACATGAAGGAAAACTATACTGTGAAAGAGATTTCCATGTGGTAAAGAGTCGTATTGTCTGTGCATCATGGTAAGATTAAGTTTAGATAAATTGAGGGAAATGAGGGTTGATCGTTGACGAATACAAACAGTGATAGAGCTATTCCTCCTACAGTTGCGCCCATTAAAGCACTGGGTAAGTTCTATCATCCAGGACACATCAAGTGTTATCATTGTTATGATCCTATTGATGATAAAACGGGATGGAAGGAATACCAGGGTCGGGTTTACTGTAGATCAGATTTCAAATCACTCTTCTTGCCTAAATGCAGAGCATGTCTTAAACCAGTAGAGAAAGAAGCAGTGTCTGCCATGGACGGTAAACTAAAGGGAAAATGGCATCTAGAATGCTTTGGCTGTCATGTAAGTCTATGTAGAGTGAATATATACATCTTCTAAGTGTGTCTATATAGACCTGTCATCGTCCTTTCCCAGATAACACATTTTATGTTTATGAAGATTCCCCTTACTGCAAAAGACACTATCACCAATTGAATAACTCACTCTGCAGAACATGTGATGAACCCATTGAAGGACCATGTGCACAAACAATAGAAGGTTGGAGATTTCATCCTGCCTGCTTTGGATGCAGTGTGAGTATTCATAGGTTTATTTATCACCTTCTGTTTATTTTAACACATCTGTATAGGTCTGTCATTGTGCTATTACCGATATTTATTATATGTTTGAGAGGCGCATTTATTGTGAGACTCATATACGACAATTACAACGCCAACGCAATATTCGAGCTGAAAAGAGAAAGACACAATTCGGTCAAATTTAAACAAAAATGGATCAGAAAACGACTTTTTATGTATATTAACTTCTCAAACCCCTCAACATCTTACTTTCTTTTTTTTATCAACTAACAAACAAAGCGTTTTTTTTCGTTTATTTCTTCTAATTCGCAAACTATATTATCTTATAGTCCTATACATTCCTAAGTTACTCACCATAATAAACCAGAACTTTTTTTTTTATTTATTTATTTTTATATGATTGGCTGATATGGACATCTCAGTTCAACAGTGCGTATTGTAATAGATAGAAGTATTCAATGTACAGTAAGATGAGGAGTTGCCCCCCCCAAAGTGCATTGGTGTATCCTCCCACTCAGCTCAGTCTTTACTAAAGAAGCCGGGAAAGTGAGGAGTTTATTTAAATTGACGTGGTAATTGGATCGGGGAAGTGAAGGGAACAATAAAAAAGGCCAATTGAATGAAGACTGTATTCGGTCAGTATTATTTTTGTCGATCATTCTTTGTATGGGGATTCTTCTTTCTAGTCTAGATATCCAATAGCTTGTTCATACTCTATTTAGGCATGGAATATCTAGATCTCTGAAGAGCGAACACTCTTTCTCTGATCCATGGTGCACTGATAAACCTTATCTTGATCTGTCTACTGCTTCCAATCTATTCATAGTGCCACTGTTAATATAATCTGAGTTATTGACTCCCTTTTTGTCAGTGGTTACTAAACAATAATAGAGATGAACAGAACGATATGATTGTACCCTCAAGCAACCAATAGGAATACGAGGCTTTATTACATTTATTATAGGGAATTTGGGGGGGAATAATTTAAAAAGTAATGGTCTATTAACAAATAGGGTATTGTTTCCTTATTTATTCGATGCCAACATGGTCGAATGCAAACCACCAGACACAGAATCCGGCTATGAGTAAGAGAATGATAAAAATAACAAAGCAGATCCACTTTTTCTATTTATAAACCGACTGAATTAACAAACACATCGAGTAATGGACTCTTTATGACTTACTGAACGTGTCTTCTTTGCAATGACCACTGCCTTTTCAAGATCTTGTGTTCCTTCTTTGAGATCTACAACAGTGGCTTCCGTATATTGTTCTATTGATTGCAATACTTCTGCCTGCTGTTCCACCATCATCTGCATGTCTACAAATAGTTGATGCAGTTCCTAATAGATAACAATTAGGTCTAACAGTGCTAATCACTAAGCATTTTAATGTGTTTTACCAATATCGTCTTCTCAATCTTCTTGATATCATCATGGCGTGACTGGACTTCAGATAGAACAGCCTTTGCTTGACCTGATCTATTGGCTTGCATCAACTAAGAGAACGATGGGATGAATATATACAACAGTCTTTCATTCATGAGTGTTACTTACAGACTGTGCAAATATCTGGGGAGGCTCATCTGAATCCAATACACGGTCAATATCATCAGCTGTGGCATTGGGTTGAACAATTCTGATCTGTCTTTCTACTCTTTGTCGATATTTCTGTTGATAAGTTCTTTCTATATCTTGATATCTTTGAATGGTCTCAATGAACTTCTTCTTCAAGGCAGCCACCTGTGTCTTCCTCATAGGTAAGTCTCCGGCAGTGGGTTGCATACGAGCATTACTTAATTCAATAGCTGATGATGATAACTCAATACATAGATTTATCGATCAACATCTTTCCTTACCTTTAATTTTCTTTTTACACTCATTATTGAGCTTGGTGGTCTGTTTACTTATTTTCTCTAGTCTATATGCATTCTCTTCTGCTTGTTCATCACTGGTATGTGTCAATGCTGCACTGTGTAGTTCTTCAATAGCTGTTATATTATCAAGAATCTTCTTATTCAGATCCTTCACTTCTTCCACCTTCAAGAGAGTAAATATCTAGATCTGATTATCTTGGGCGGGAACTTACCTCTTGGAAGAACTGATCAGTGGATGTTATGCCTTCAGGGCTGGGTGTTGTACGTTGACTCATTTCATACTGCTCCTTCGTATCTGCATATTTATCACCCCGTTGACTGTTGTAAGTAGGAGAGGGTGAAGTAGGGGGTCTATAGCTTGTGGAGGAAGGAAGAGGTGGCATACTGTCATAATCATCACTATATGTTCATAAAAAAAGGGGGAGTGTTAAAAATAAGGTTGGATAGGAGTTGGATAGAGTCAATATGAAGGTACCTTAATCGACTGGAAACAATGGCAAGTCATTAAATAAATAAAAAGCAGTAAGAAAAAAAATAAGGGGTTAATGGGGTGTGGATGATAATCCTGTACTTCAATATTTACTCATATCTCTTCTCATTGTTTGAACCCTGATGAATAAACAGTCAAAATAATGATCAATGTCTCTCTTACTCTACTTACCCTCAGTTCAGCCAGTCGATCTCTACTCATTGTGAATCTGGAATTAGACATGTTCAGTCAGTTTAATGAAGAAAGTGAAGAAAAAAGGAAGGAGATGAATGAATCTCATTAATATTATTTTATTATATACAATAATTCTTGTGCAATGCTGAATTTAATCTCAAATAAGCTGTGGACCCATATGGAAAAAGTATTCGTACATTCACTGTATTCCCCTTCAAACCGGGTATCATTTTTATTTCTTATTCACACAAACACTATTATACTATCTCCTTCTTCTTCTTCTTCTCTTCTACTCTGTCAATATTATCCTCAGGTACCTGATATCACATTTAGTTATCACACAATGATTAGCCTGTCTCTACTTACATTGGTCCAGTTGGTCAATATCATCTTATGTAATTCCTCACTGAAATCACCCTGAACCACAATCTCATCTTGGCCCTGATTGTTCTTAGCAACAGAAGAACCACATGCAAACCGATTAGCAAACATCTTGGCTGCTTTCTTCAGATCAACTCCAAATATATCCAGTCCAAATACAGTGGTAACACACTTTCTCTTTGTTCTCTCAATACGCTTGATAATAATACGGGAAGCCTGTAATGGCAATCAAATCAATCATAGCACAAACATATCCTATTCCCCATTTTACCATCTTCTTCTTGTTTTCTCGCTCTAATTTTGCTTCTAATTTGGCTGATTTGTCCTTCACTATAGTCCTGTCTTTCTTGTCAGTTTGTGATTCACTGATAGCAGCATCCTCCAGTTTATCGGTGACAGCTAAACAAGTGGTGAGTATGGGAGTATCATTTAGATTATCTCTCTCTTGTCTATACCTTGTACACTATACATTTCATCAAACTTGTCCTCATCATGTTCTCTCAACCAGAGTTTACACTTCTCCTGAGTACCACTGAATTCACAGTACTATTAGAAATATTAATACAATGTATCCTATTATTATTTCTGTTGGATGACTCTATACTTCTAAGGGCATGGTACAGACTAAAGGTAGAAAACAGTCAGTTTACTTCTCCTTATATACAGTGTATCATCATAACCTACTTCCACATAGATAGACTTTACGGGGTTCCAGGCTCATTGGGCGTTTACTTCGTTCAAAAAAAGAGATAAGAGAAAGAAGAAAAAGAAGGGGTTTTCATATTCATTTTATTTATTTTTCTCCCCCAAAAAGACAGTCCAACAAAATAAAGGTGTGGGGGTGGGGGGAATCACTATTAAAAGGATTTCTTCTGTAGTTCTTCCATGACAGGACGGACACCTGGAGATCGATCAAGACAGGCCTGTAAGACAGTAACCAATTGGTATGGTATTTCTATTAGTTTGTTATTGAACGTGATGACTGCCGGAAACAGTATCTCATGCCGTGGATTGGTTATACTGTAGAGCTTCTTTGGCATCTTCAGGTCATAAAAGGGTGTTTTCCCATACACCATCTGATATAATATACATCCCAATGACCATATATCACTGGCCTTTCCTAGTTTCATCAGACTCTTCTCGTCTCTTCCTTCATTGATATCAGTAATAGACTCAGGAGACATGTAATTGATGGTTCCAATCTTATTAAAGTGTGAGAATGGGTTCTATCCTTTTTATCTTTCCTTCTTTCTCTTACCTGATTCATACGGTGAATGTTTGTGGTATCATCAGATACTTTGTTGGCAATACCAAAGTCTATTAACTTCAGATATCCTCTTACCAGGACAAAGTTGGCTGGCTTGAGATCAGAATGAACTATATTCCTTCTATGGATAACAGCCACTGAATGTAACATCTATTGGTATACTATGAGTATATATACATATATATATATACACTGTATAGAGAGAGAGGGGTACCTGTGTCCAGTAGTATCGTATGAAATTGATATCCCATTCTCGTAACTTCTGTTTCTCCATCAGATGTGCCAGATCAATCTCCCCCAACTCCAATACCATACAGATATGTGTGCGATCGAGTTGATAATCAAATAATCTGACTACAGAGTCTTCTTTATCCAATGCTCTCAGTAATGCTATCTCGTTCTTTATCACTTCTGCATCCTCTGATCGTCTGAATTCAACAAATTTCAGTGCAAAAGAACAAGCATATTTATTGGAGAATGCCTGTACTACACTGCCAGAACCACCCCTTCCCAGTTGTTTCAATATAGTATAGTCATCTCCATTGATCTAAAAGGGTATGAGGTGAGTGGGTTTTTGCTCTTTCTTTCTTAATCCATTATATCCTCCTTACATTGACTGTCTTCAGTTCTTGTAGTGGTGATTCGGTTACTCTGTCTGTATTCTCATAATATGTATTTCTTGGCTGATCAATCACTTCTGGTCTTCGATGGTCGGGTGATGGGTATATGCTACCTCGCATCGGGTATACTTCCTTTGATAACAAATAGATGAGTATATATGGGTATCTAACATATGTTACTCACCTTATTGACCAGAGTTTCTGATGATATATTCAATCCTGCTACTCTATTCTCAATAGTAACACATCGACCGATAGATCCATATCCTTCTAAAGAAAGAGGTTAAAAAGGCTTGTCTCGTTGTTCATAATCAATCTTTACCGTCTCTTGGTTGTAAAGAAGGGGACTGTATTAAGGTAGAACTACGCTGTGTTCTTGATATGGAGAGTGGTGATGATCGGATATTGACTGGACTATTAGAGGAACTTCGATAAGTGAGATCGAGTTGTTGGGGTGATGCACTGGTATCTATCCTAGAACGAACACTTCGAGTACTACTAGAAGAATGGATTAGGGTTGCAGGTTCATATAGAGATTATATATATATATCTATACTGTACTATCTGTCAGATAAATCTCTTGGGGGAGTTCTCTATTGGAAGGGGGTCAATGAGTTATTCTAAGAGAAAACATGGTGTGTGTTTGTATTTACCTTTAATGAATATATACTAGTTGGCTATAGGTGAATGAATAGAGTGAATAAAATAAGAGGCGAATAGTGTTGTCTCTAACTCACCTCGAATGGATTACGCATTTCAGGTTCGTCGTCCTCCTCTGCATCAGATTCATATGACATTTTGAGTACATTCGTACATGATTCTAGTAATCTCTCTGGTGAGTCTATAATACTGGAATCTGAGTCTTCGTCGTCTGACATGAGTGTATAAGATAAGAGGTGGTTGGTTATTTATAGTATATATTGATATATATCCGTGTGAATATATTAATTAATGTATATAGATAAATGAATATATGTATGTATGTATTTGTGTGTATATTCCTGTATGTATGTATGTATGTATGTATGTATGTATGTATAATTGACTATCTAAATAGTATGTGTGTTATTAGAGTATATGCAAAAGAAGGGAAAAATAAAGAAATATGGGAGAAACGGTGTCAAAAAAATAAATGGCTAATTGTTTACCTCCATAATGACTGTGACTTCAGGAGTAAACAAACAAATCAAAGGAAAAATAGTGTTTGGGGCAAATCTGGGTTGGGATTCCAGTCATCATATGAAGTGGACATAATACACCTTTCTATGGGTTCATTTAGGCAATAGAAATCAGTGCTTGTATTTCTATCTACAGTGAGACGGTAGAGTGTGCGTGGTCCCATGACCTACACTACTCCCATTTGACATGTAGTACAGACTATAGCCTATGTATCTGCAATCAGGAACAATCAGGAGCAATCAGGAACCGATAGTGGATGTAGGGTCTAATCAAATCATACAGTCACTCTATTAGCCCAAGTTTCTTTTTGATTGATAACCAAGATAGTAAAATGACTTATAAGCTCTTGATATCTGTACACGAGTACCCATCCTTATCATTCGTTAGAGTATTCGAATACCGAGCACTGCTGGGTGGAATAGATATGATATAATAATTCAAGGTAATTTCTCAGTCTCCTTTCATTACCTGCACTCACTCCACTACCATGTCAGACGATAGACCCATTGGTGAGACATACCAGAACAAAGAAGAAGGCTCTTTTGGCATAATCAACTTTAGAGACCTTGGAGTGTCATCAGCTGATAATAGAGAGCATAGACAGTAAGAGAGAATTTGGGGTTGCTACAGTAACCGACTAACAATAGTTACTATAGATACATAAAAGAAGGAATCATGTTTAGATCAGCTACATTAGACAACATGAGTACAGATGAGGTAGCTGCATTCTTGGGGAAATACAAAGTGAATACTATAATAGATTTGCGTACAGGGTAATATTATAAACATATTTGTGTGTGTGTGTGTGTATAGATAGTAACATCTAATTTATTCTATGTACAGTGATGAATGCAAAGGTGGATACCCTATTGACAAATATTTTCCCTCTTTCAGTCTTGATACTGTAAGCCTAATAGATAACAACAACAGAAAAGATGTATCATAACACATGTACTTCATCATAGATTAACCCCACAAAAGAAACTCCCAAACCAGTTCAGGTGGCACCCTCGGGCACAATGATCGAGAGAAAGAAGTATAAGATCAATTTTGCAGGATACTCTTTCCAGAGATACTGCATATTACCTGCATGTTCATTCACTCTCAAGCTGTAACTATGGATATAAAATATGAAACTATGGATACAAAATATGAAAACTATGGATACTAAATCCATCTCCATAGATACCTTGTTTATTTAATGATATTCTGTCAGAAGAAGGAGGCCACCAAAGTAGTCGGAAGAGAGATATTGGGTCCTATGGGTGTTAAACAGATGTATAAAGAGTTCATTACTCACTGCCACCGAGAATTAAAACAAGCATTGATGATATTTGTGAATCCAGACAATTATCCGATTCATATTCACTGCACTCAAGGAAAAGACAGAACTGGGTTATTGTCTGCTTTGATATTACTTATTGCGGGTGTTCCCGAGGATGTCATTGTGAATGATTATGCAAAGACACAACGAGAATTTGCCCCTATTTATGATGCTGTGGTAGAAGATGTTCGTAAGGCAGGATTGACTGAGGACTTTGCACAGGCCCCACCACAGGTAACTAAAATAAATGATGATTGGAATAGATGGTCTCAACCGCTTCTATTAGAATATGCGTGAGACATTAGAGTATATCAATACAGAGTATGGATCAGCCATTGGATTCATGGATGCTATAGGCTTCGATGAAGATTTGCGTGAGAGAGTCAGAAATATCATCTGTTCATAGATCAAAGAGAACAGTGCAATCAAATGACTCGTACAGATTATATAAATACTATTCTATGTATATATAATAAGATAAAATAGATCATTCAATATAGTGTATACAGTTACAATAGAACACATATAATCAGCTGTCATTCTAAAGAGTACCAAGATATATTGTATGTGTAATATTCTAATAAAATCAGATGTTTATTTACTTTTGGGAAGGAATATCATTCACCTTATATGATGCATTAAAGGGCTATTTTAGATATTTAAGCTTGGCAAAATCCAGTGTCCGAGTAGTTGATATTTACTTGTTATCTGTATTATATATTACAGAGGATGTACTATATTATTAGATAGGTTTATTTTTGATATGTTATTTCCTTGAGTAGGATAATCCATAGTGGGTTCATAAATAGGTCTGGAAGAGGGAACACCAAAGTGCTTTTTTTGACATCTCTAGCCATATTTACTCAATACTATAAAAGGCAATACAGATGTCTATTTTAAACCTTCTTTTTACTTGGGTACAGGATAATCTATCGTTCTGTTGTTGATGCAGGTTTTATTCAGAACTGAAACAGATGTCATTCTTTTTATTAGTGAGAAAAAAGAGAGTTCCCTTAAGCTATGCATGAATCTTAACTAAGCTCTTGGTTGGTTGCACAGGAAGATACTCTAATCATAGGGTTGACCGAAATTAAGTTATACTCATACCAAAACATATTCACCAATAAGTTAATCAGTAAACATGCATTGAAATAGGACTAATATAAGGGGTGGTATGTGATACCTTTGATTAAGTATATATATCAGCATGCCTTTATGTTGAAAATAAGCCATTTTTGCCATGAAATTAAGTAATACATTTATTCAAAGCGCGTCATTAGAAATAAAGAGGACAGCCAATCTCCCTTTAGTTAATAAAAAGATCGGAATGGACCGATGCCTATTAAACTAAAAATAGACAGTAATCGAATGATTCTATGTCTGTATATCTATCCATATCCAAACATATATATATTTGTATATATATATATATACACAGAATACTCCTATACTCTCATTATTCTTAGGGTGCTTGATATTATCCTTCCATTGTCATGGTAACAATAGAGTCATGGTATCAATGGAGTCATGATATCAATGGAGTCATGGTAACATATTATATCTTTCTATTTTCTATTTCTTCTGGTATAAGCCACCTCTGTGAAAAATGGATTTCTTTTCTTTATTTGCTATAATCTGATGAGATCAAAGCATGATATGATTGGCCATGTATATTCATTCATGTTTTCAACAGTGTATTCACATTCCTTCTTTTTCCGATCGGACATTGAATAATGACAAACCCCTTTCATGTACAAATTTAAGAAAGATATATAAATATGCATCCTCTTACTTTCATTCTTCTATTTTTCTTTATTGATGTAAATTGCCTTTTATCATCACACTCTATAGAAAGCTATACCCACAATGACTGAATACACTAATGACAACAACAACTGCTTCGGATTAAACTTCCTGGCCTTGACATCTGAAGATGAAGATGATCAATATGCCATGTATGATAATGAAGAAGAAGATTACTGTAACTGGGTGGATGATAGTGAATGTCAAGAGAATCTAGCTACTATATTCTCACTGAGTCCAGAGCAATGTGTGATTGACTCAGACAATCATATCAGAAATGTCGATGGTCAGAAACTGTTCTTTGAAGAACTAGGATATTTATGCGAAGAGCCTGAACCCATTGATCCCACCAGAGACTATGAAGCAGAAGCTAAACATCTGATTGAAGAACGGAACAAGACTCGTCGAATGCATGTTGATTTAACATCCATGCCTTCATTGGATGAGACCTGTTCTGGGTTGTCATCCAATTCATCCTCGTTTCATTGTCATGACGATAAAATACAATTAGAAGACATTCGATCCCTAGCAACGAATATGGATTATCAGCATAAACCAGCTGAATATCAATATGCATCCTATAACAACACTTTACATCCATCAGAAGTATAATATCACTCATACTCTCATCCCACAGCATTCTCTCTTACTTCATCCACACATTTATTTATTTTATCATGTATTCCCCTCTTTTATTTTTCTATTTTAATAAAAAAAATACCCTTTTAATGGGAAACACACTCCAATTGTGAAAGTGGCCTGATATTATATAGAGTGTAGTGTGAATGCATGCATGTTGTTATGGTGACATAGAGAAACCTTCGAAATGACACTTATTTTGAATGATTACATGCCTTTGATTCATCAAGATTCATTTACCTTACGTCATTCATGTTTGACTCTTGTTATGGTAACATGTATCTGCACACATTACTGCCTGACTGGGGAATATCATAAACATGTCCTCCGTTACCTTGACTACAGTGTAACATCATAAACTAAGTTTTAAAGTTGCATTCTTACTGAATGTATCCATCATGTTTATAGTATTCAGTATAGTTATTCATATCATCTCCTTATTAAGCAATGCGAGCAACTATCATATGTGGTAGTACAATGGCATATTCATTGTTCCTCTCTATAATAGTGCTCAATCGGATGAATGAGTGGTCCCCCTATTGTGTATAAGAAACCGGAGTAGAAGGAGAGAATGGGCAAAGTGCGCAATTCCAATTGGTTATATGTTATTGCATTTGTCAGTCGGTGTACATGCCTCTGGTAAAGGTCTACAGATTGGGGGTTGCATTCGGTCGAGATAGTAATCTGTGATTGGTGGAGTATGAGAATCTATGGAGTTAATTCAATCATAATGAGTGGTGGGTGATATCGAACTTCATATATCAGATCATATCTTCAAATAAGATCATATTTAGAGCTATGATCATGAAATAAACATGGTGAAAACAATCTCTTTACAGCTGTAAGACCACGCATCAACACCTTCTATCTACCCGTGGACAGATCCAAATAGATTCAGCAACTTTAAAACTTTAGCTCTACACTAAAACTTCAACTGCGGTCTATTTACTAGCAACTTGAAACACCTACATACTTATCTATTATTCAGTATTCTAGACAGACCCATCATGAGTAATGATATTATCTTCAGAGCCATTCTATATCTAGCCACTCATATCAATATGCAAATGGAATCCCCTTGTTTAGGGCAAAAAAGAATATAAATACATTAATCGATTGGACAGACTGAACACGGGTATTTCTTACATACCATACACTGTTCTATCCAGTTCCAAGGCGCCAGGTTCTTTCTTTCACAGGTTGATGTCCTGCTGCTATAGATGATATCTCACATATTCGATATCATAAACTGGTCTTTCATGCTATAAAGGGTTCTATGGAAAGGAAACAACAAACTATATCTGTTGCATGAATCCCATATTTGCAGCAACTTTGATAATGCTCTCAGTCAACCGTCTCATATAATTCTCCGTTCACTTTAAACACAACAGAAACATAATTGATATTCTTACCCAGGCTATCTGTTCCATCCATATGCACTGATACAGTTGATCCAATAAATTATGTCGCCTAATTAGATATAAAATGTCGCTTAATTAGAAGTAAAGTGTCGGCCAATCAGGAATGAAATTTCGCTCTCACAGGAATAAAAATGTCCCCTCTTAGTTTTTCTGAGGAAGCTTTTGATTATCTCTTTCTTATAATGTCTATTGCAGCCTTACGAGGTGGAGAACTCTTTCTTTTATGAAGATGGACAAACAATATTTATAATGAAATGATCCAATGGAAGATGTCATGTCAACTATCGACGATGCCAATATTATTCTTGAAACTTTGGTTGATCATTCTTCTTATATGAAGAATAAGCCATTGGAAAAACAACCAACTGAAAACAGAAAGTCAACTACTTCAAAGCCAGTGAAAGTTGCCTCAAAGAGGACAAATGCAGACTATGGCATTAATCAGAGGACGAAGATCGACGCATTTGCGGCAAGACACAATACCAAGTTGAAGGGTACTGGAGCTTACTACCGGATCCAATGGCAGAAAAGACGGATGCATTTTTTCAGAAATGGCCAAAGAAGGGAATTTACCTACATCCTCCATGGAAATTGATCCCAAGAGTACTACTGAAACTACAGAAGGACAGGGTTCAAGAAGCGGTACTAGTATCACCCTACTGGACAACTCAATACTGGTGGCCTATGCTATTGAGAATGGATCACCTAAAGAAGACATTGGAGATGAAAATCAACAGAAAATGGACACTGATCGCATGGAAATTATCAACTCAAACAGGATCTCCTTGGGTATGAGTGAAGAAACAACGGTATTCCTTTCAAAGGAAAATAGAATCAGCACCAAGAGAGTTTATGATTGCGCTTGGATAAGATGGACAAGGTGGTGTGCAACACAGTATCCAGTGGTCAGACCAGATGAATACAATGTCTCAACAGTTCTACAGTTCCTAATGGACAATAATCATACATCATTACAATTCCTAAACGGTCTTCGGTCCTCGATAGCGTCAGTGTTTAAAGTTATTCATCCCGACAAGATGCCAATTGCTGAACAACCTCTTATTGCTTCATTTTTCACTGCCAAAAGACAATCAGAAGTAAAGATTCCTACAAAGGAAGCTCTTGAAACATGGGACTTAGATACTTTGTTAACTTATATCCGAGCTAGGATGCCAGACAATGATCAATTAGACTTAACTACACTTCAATCGAAAACAGTTATCTTATTGTGCATTGCTACAATGTGGAGACCACGCTCAGATATCGGCCGCTTACAATATAGAGATGTAATTGCGCATTTGAAAGATGGACAACTAGAAGGATAAACTATACATTCAAGAGCTCCAAAGGAGGCACAACATAAACACACTAAAATTGGCCTCATTGATGAACTCATCCCTTGCCCAGTAAGAACACTTCACCTCTTTTAATAGAAAACAAGGCAAATAAGGCTTTCCCTACCAGAAGATCATACACATTTTCTTACATATCTGAACTATCCCGAGAAGACTACCTCAGTAAAACCGGGCACTGTTTCTAGCTGGGTCTCCCAACTATGAAAGCTGCAGGTATATCCTCACAATATAAAGCTCATTCAATCAAATCAACCTCCAGCACCAAGGCTGTCATAAAGGGAAACTCGATCAACAGTGTGAAAAAACACGCAAACTGGATTCTGAATTCCAACACCTTCGAAAAGTACTATTACTAGCCAAACATTCTACTGGAAAACAGTAATCAAATACAGAACTCATTTTTTTCTACATCTGGGAACAATATCACATTGGAGGTCGACTCGGAGTCATCCAGAATTGTATTAAGTACGACAAACAATACATCTGTTGACCAAGAGGAGACCTCCAATGTGATACAGTCCTGCCCTTGGTACAGAAAATACTTCTAGGGACCACTATCTATATGAATCTCCCCCCTATAACTTATCACATACAAAAAGAAAGAAAAAATTGATTATCCCCAGTGCCACTAATCAAGATATGAAGGATATCAATTATACTGTTATTATATTATCACAAAAAAAAAAGGAATATAAAGCGTAGCTTAGAGAGCATGTATCATATTGGAGGTCTCCTCTTCGTCAACAGATGTATTTTTGAATCGGCAAATTTACATTCAAAACCCAATATCCTTATATTATATATTTTACTCACCAAACTTTGATCGTACGGAAATAATTCTCATCCTCACCAGTGTATATTCATGTTATAAAATAGACTAGAGTTTTATTCATTTAGTACAAGTTGAGAGTACCCGCCAAAATTGAAAGAAGTACAATATTCCACTTTCTTTACTCAAACATGTCAAAATGATAACGGTATGAGAATAACTTCTATCTAACCTTGTTGTTTGCGTTACCTTTTCCGACTAAATAACTTTTTATTCATGTCCAAATTCTTTTTTATTTGTTTCTTCTCATAGAGTATATATTTAAAGGAGTTTAAAAAGGAATTCTATCATAACATTTCAAGATTTGACGTTTTGAATGGTTTGCAAAACCATACAAGTCACTCAATAAGACTTGCTCGCAGGCGCCCTTGATTCTACTGGACATGGTCTCTGACTGCAAAAGTTTGTCACGCTTCATTTTTCTTTTGACGAGAGACGAGAACTGTTCAATTGCGTTAAGTTCTGGGGAGTATGTTGGCAAATACACGAACTTGTAACCTCTTCTCAAGATTTTGTTTTGCATAAGTTTGAACCATGAATAGAGCAATTATCCATAAGCATATAAGACCCTTTCATATCTCCCATATCATCTAGAATGTCAAGGAGTTCGTTGATAAACTTTGTATAGTGAGCAGAAGTGGTTCCCTTTGGAGGAGGCTTCTGCGAATAGTCAGAAGTAGTAGTGTCGGCCTCTTCCTCGACTGCTGTAACTGCCCTCTTCTTGCCTTTATTGTCCCTCGCACTTTTCTTTATATCTTTCGCAGGTGGTGGAGGAGGCTTTCTCAACGCAATATGAATGACACCTCTTTTAGATATATAGCACCGATGATTGTATGAGAAGCAGCTCTTGTCTGAGGTAGCTTAACAACTGCACGCTCTGATTTTCTAGACCACGCCTAATTCTTTCGCATATTGATATGAAGCCCTGATTCATCAATGAAGATACAGTTTTTTCGTGAAGTCAGCATCTGAATCCTTCCATTTCATAAACCACTCGTATATCTCTTGTAGGTTTTCAGGACTATTGTGTTTCTCAGACTCGAAATGTGGTTTTTTGACTGACAGGTTACAAGTTTCGTTCATGTGCTTATGAATGGCTGATTTTGTAAGCGAAAAATCCTCAAAGGATTTAGTCAAACTTTCAACTACATCACAAACAGTAACCTGTGGATCGTCATCAACGAGGTCCAAGACGTGAGCTTTGTGTTCCTCTGTGAAGTTGTTTGGGCGTCCTGGATTTCTGGTTGATTTTTTGATCGGCACTTCACCAGTCTCTTCGTAGCTTCTCCACCATCACTGAGCAGTTCGTTCTTCGACGCATACCTCTGTCTCACAGGTAATTCGATCATACGAGCGATGAACGTCGTCCTCTGATTAATGCCATAGTCTGCATTTGTCCTCTTTGAGGCAACTTTCACTGGCTTTGAAGTAGTTGACTTTCTGTTTTCAGTTGGTTGTTTTTCCAATGGCTTATTCTTCATATAAGAAGAATGATCAACCAAAGTTTCAAGAATAATATTGGCATCGTCGATAGTTGACATAACATCTTCCATTGGATCATTTCATTATAAATATTGTTTGTCCATCTTCATAAAAGAAAGAGTTCTCCACCTCGTAAGGCTGCAATAGACATTATAAGAAAGAGATAATCAAAAGCTTCCTCAGAAAAACTAAGAGGGGACATTTTTATTCCTGTGAGAGCGAAATTTCATTCCTGATTGGCCGACACTTTACTTCTAATTAAGCGACATTTTATATCTAATTAAGCGACATTTATATCTAATTAAGCGACATTTATTTCTAATTGGGCGACATTTTATTTCTGATTCGGCGACATGTTGTTCGGCCCGGACAACATAGTTTATTGGATCAACTGTATCAACAATCAATGCGATGACTTTAAACACAATATGTGTCTCATGTTGATTGGTATGCTTTCATGTCAAGCAGTTTGGTAATGAATAGGTGTGTGCTCCTTGTATATAAGATAAACCCCAACACTCTGCACGATATAAATACGACAATCAATAATCTCCAGCATCTCTTAACTTCTATAACAAAATATGTATTCATTTCCTTCTCTCTCCATTTTCATATGGCTCTTCAGTTGGCATTACGCAAAGGAGATGTAAGAATCAACAATTGGGATGCAATCAGGTTGACTGAGGAACAGATCAGTGATGCGGTCTTCGAGATCTGTGATACAACGAAGAATTTATCCGAGATCCCTCAAAATAATCAATATAGACGTTGGTGAATCTGTTTCTATCTTTTCATCTTCTCTTCCTCCTGTGTCCCTTGCACATAAGGAACATGAGAACCAGGAAATACACTGTCATTTCTTTTTCGCAACAACCACAAGTGCCCCGGCCATGTCAACTCTCAAATCACATCAAGGAAGAGATGTGTAGCTGTCTTGGTCACCTCTATTCTACAGGGATAACATGCCAGTAGAATGCCATCATCACATACACTCAACAGTGCCATAAAAACAATGGGTGATTTGCAGTTCGAAAACGGAAACAATTTTTTGATGGCTGTAGAATTAAACAACCTGAAGGCAATCGCCCCAATTAGCTCACTTCCTCCTATTTCCTCTTGCACCATACTCTCTAATCGGCCAACACACCTCTGGGATGATCTCTGAATCCCATAGGCTACAGCTGCTTCGAGTTGTGCAGCTACTCTTTGATGAATGAGCCAAATGAGTAGAGAACCCATCTCACTTTATTTGATCTAGCCTGTCTGAAGAGCTGTCAGGCCGTCCTGAAGCAAATCGAGCTAGGGCATGTATCTGACCTGGTTGGTATTCAGCTATACCGAAAGATAAAGATGAATCTGGGTCATTCGGTCAAGGGTTCCTACTCTGATCCTGACGGTGCTGCCTTGACCCATAAGGATGGAGAAGAAACATTTGGTCCTTTGCCATACACCCACTGGATCTTGCCGATGAATACAGGATGAAACCTCACCCCACCACCATTACAGAGAATGTCAAACATATCTGTATCTTACCATGTGTCAAACTGAATAGATATCGTTCTAATATGCAAAATGTGACCTTGACTGTGGTATAGGGTTCACATCACCGAAGAAAAAAAAGAGACCGTATTCTGTTATATGTCTAAACCACCAGTGTTCTCAACAGTGCCATTTACAATAATCATTTCAGCTATGGTTGAATAATCAAGTGTTTCCATTCTCTGTACTACAACCATTTTGTCCCTGTCCCTTCATATCAAGCACAGTCACCCAAGAAATCTTTTCATATTTCGAAATTCTCCCCCTATGAGTTATTTGAGTAATGATCCAATAAGGAAAGTTATTATTAATACAAGTTCTGTACACCTATTTTGATGATAATAATGAAAATGAGTGCCATATTATATTCTAAGAAAAGTCTCATGGTGTGATAATATAGAATATCTCATCCTATTCATAGAATAGTATAAGTTCTCACGGTGGATTTAACCTCTGCCTATTTACGTAATGAAAAGGTAATACCCTTTTACTTTTATTTGTTAATTTAACCACTATCTCGATCTGATAATGCATAGGGTAACCATGACTACAAATGATATATATTCCCCAACATTCGTTTTACCATGACAATGAATATAATATTTATACATATGAGATGGTTACATCATGTGAAAGTATTTGAGCTATTTTGTGTATGGGTGGTATCTATGGTAACTAGAACGGAGTTAGAAAAAGGAATGAAAGAAAAAAAAATTATTTTCCCCTTTTTCTTTCTTCTTTTTCTATTTTATCAATGAAGTATTTCTAAAAAACCATCATTTCACACATAATATACACACACACACACATACACACACATACACACACACATACACATACACAAAAGAATAAACAAAAAAAAATACCCTTTGTTATGCAGTCTATGAACACTGCTACTATGGACTTCGAAGTACTGTCTCGATATGATGATCTGTTCACTGACATATTTCTGGACAGTCTGTTTCTATGGTTTGATACTATCAAGATGAATGTGGATCATAGAAGACCCAGGGTATCAGTCAAGAAGATATTGTCGATCATACAGAAGAACATACTAGATAGTGGAAGGGTGATGGATGCAGTAAATGAATTATTAGAGTGAGTATAAGTGATATTTCTATATAAATACATATATATCTAACCACTTTTATTTAGGTTGGACTATTTCAAACACTATTTAGCCTTAAAGAATCAAAAACAAGTACAGGAGTTTATTCAGCACATGAAACGTTATTTATACATGTAAGTTCTATGGGGTTGGATTGGATACCATCACTAAACATCACATATTAGGTACATGCCTAATGCAGGCTATGAATTAGGAGACACCAGAAGATATGTGAGTAATGGGAGGAAGGTCGAGGCTGCTCTGATGGCCACAAAGGACTGGATGGTGGGTGATGAGATGAAACTGTTAACAGGAATGATTGCCTGTCTTGACCCTGAGAGTGATGCGGAGATTATGAAGGGTAACCGGGATTTCAGCGTGATGTGGTCTACTCGCAAGAACTGCAGCTGTCTCTTCCTCGGTCCTGCTCGTTTTGCCAACCATGACTGTGACTCCAATTGTAAAGTAAGTATTGGGATATTAAGTGTGAGTGTGTGTGCGTGTCTATATGTGTGTGAGTGTGTGTGTGTGTGTGAGTGAGTGTGGGTGGGTGGGTGTATTTACTGACACTGCAGTAGTTCATATCACAAGGGCAGAATTCAATCACATTCAAAGTACTGAAGGAGATTAAGTGTGGTGAAGAGATTACTGTATATTATGGCAAACATTACTTTGGTGAGAATAACTGTGAATGTAGATGTGTTACATGTGAAAGGTGAGTTTGAATGAAGAGTGGGTTATATTTTTTCATCGTTTGGGGAATTAACGGGAAAATATGTGATATAGACTAAGCATGGGATGTTTTGCCCCACCAGTGATAAAAGAAAGCACACCAATTGATAAGAAGGAAGACGATCAATGTGGTACTAGGCGTAGTACGCGGAAAAGAAAACCGGCTTTACACGAAGGTTTGTATAACACTCTTTGCTGGTTATTCCCCAGTCCACTCATAATAGAAAGTATAGATTATTACTCTGAACAGCGGGTAAAGAGAACATCTCTTCATTTATCACCTGTTGACTCATTAGAGGAATTGATTGGGGAAAGTATATCGAGTGATATTCACACAGATACAAGCACAATGAAAATAGAGAATGACCTGACCATGGATGATGAAACAACTCATATGTCGCCCATCGATGTCATGAGAATCAACTTTATATGTCATACAGCTACACAGGTGGATACAGCAGTGGATACAGAGGATTCGCTAGTAAATACAGGTGAATTCTTTACAAAAGGATCACCCAAGAATGAGGATGAATTATCAGACTATGGGTTCAGTCCAGAGAGTGAGCTGAATGACCGCAGAGGATCAGATTCCTCTCGACTGGATCTACTGGCTAGTGCTGTCATGGAAGCCCCCTATTTGGATATCAAGGATGATATACCCATTTATCATCATCACCTTCATTCATATGAAGATGGGAAGACAGTGGTAGTCAATCCTATCATTCACAGAGATGCAGCACAGAGAGTGATGTTACAGATGCAATCTCCCTTAGGTCAACAGTACAATATTATGATGGACAAAATATCCTCTAATCAGCCAGTGTCTCCCATTTCTCCTTCTGTAGGCTCAAGTACTTCCAAAGCAGATTCTGCTGTCAGTTTATCTCCTCAATTCAGTGATTCTGGTATGGTTAAGAAAGAAGATAAGGAGGATCACCCATGTTGGAGGAGAGAGATAGACGACACGTTGTTCAATGACGAATACAGCAGGATATTTGATGAGATATTAGATGATGTATCTGACCTGTCCTCTGTCAGTAGCAGAGATCTCTCTCATTGGAATGACTTCGATTTTGTTGATAAAGAAGGTCAGGAAGAGAAGTTGGGTAGCAAGAGTGGACACGATAAAAAGAGTATGGTGTGTGATCCATTGTGTATTGCATGCAGTCGTCCATTACGGAGACAGGAGTTATCAGAAGACATTGGTGTGGATATATCTGTGACAAATGAGCTAGCCACTTGGTCATGGAGTCCTGGTGCCTACTTTGCCAACTGGAAAGTGAAAAGATGCCCTCGTTGTGAGCGTCATTTCAGTATCTTCAGGCAGGAATGGCCTAACAGGAAACCAAAGAAAGTGAATAACAACCAGTCAAAAAAGTCGAAAAAGAAGAACGGCAAAACAGACAAGAAGCATAGGAAGAAGTCACCCCCTTCTTCGCTGTCTCCGTCTTTATCTCCATCATGCACTGAACCCATACCACCCCAGCCATCACCACATCTATTACCTATTTCATTTCAAATACAAGATGATCCTTCAGATTTAAATTATATACCACCATCACCCCTTTCTGAACCAGTGTATGAAGATGAAGACGATATCCTCTAAATAGATTTTTTTTTTTACTTATTCAGTTGTACATGTTGTTTTCATACTACTCAGCGTGAGAGTTATAGACTAGAGATTTATTAATATCAGCCAGAAGCCCTTTAATTTATGAAATAATCCCCCAAACATCTCTTTAAACTTGTATATAAACATTGTCAATTAAAGCAAACACATGATCTCTCTTCCATGAATAACAAAACCATTAAAAGAGGCTATTTATTTAAACATTATACAGCTTTAAGTAATAACAGTAGGTTTTGTACGGCCTGTGAATTTCTCAAGCTGAATCAAATCAAGTGCTACCTGAATGAATGATTTCAATGCAGTCTGAGTATCTTCTGTGTACTCTGACTCATTACGGGTGTATTTCTCCACATACAAGCGGACAGTAGCTCCTTGAGCTCCAGTACCCGAGAGTCGTAATACAATTCGCGATCCATCTTTGAAGATGATTCGAATACCCTGATGATTTGATACACTACCATCAATAGGATCATGATAAGAGAAGTCTTCCATCGTGACCACTGTGAACCCATCAAAGGACTTGTCAATCCATTCCTTCTTCTCTGTAATCTCATTCAATCGATGGATCATCTTCTCGCACTCACCTGCATCTGCTTCTTCATAGTCATATCGAGTGAAGAAATTACGTCCATACACCTTGTAATGATCTTGGAGGATAGACTGGATGCTGGACCCAGGTCTTACCTTGTTCACATGAGTCCATATACTAAGCCAAGCAAGTATAGCCCATACACCATCCTTCTCCCGTACATGATTGGATCCTGTACCGAATGATTCTTCTCCACAAATAGAACATCGGCCAGCATCCATCAAGTTCCCGAAGAACTTCCACCCAGTAGGAACCTCAAAATGTTCAAGCCCGAAGTTTTCAGCAACACGATCAAGAGCACAAGAAGTAGGCATACTTCTAGCCAACCCTTGAATACCATGTTTCTTGAAATAAGGAATACACTCCATCGCATAATGGGCAATAACAGCAACACTATCTGAAGGAGTCACAAAGGCATCTTTCCCAATAATCATGTTTCGGTCTCCATCTCCATCAGAAGCGGCACCGAAATCAACTTGTTCTCTTTGTACTCTCTCCACTAACTCATGGGCATAAGTAAGATTAGGGTCAGGATGTTCACCACCAAAGTCAGGCTTGGGATCACATCGCATGATACTTGAATTATCTAGTCCGAATTCCTCAATGAATATCCTCTTGCCATAAGGGCCGGTTACACCATACATGCCATCAAACAGGACTTTGACTTTATTGGTGGCCAAGAATTGCTTGATAGAATCGAAGTCGAATATCTCCTTCATGTAGAGAAGATAGTCTTCTATTCCATCCACTACTTCAATGGTCGTATCACCTATGATCTGTGTCCCATTCTGAGAATAGTCAACCTAAACAAACAGAAAGAGTATGATTAATCTTCTATAGAATAAGAAATAAACAAATCCTATATACATTAGGAATATCGGCATAAGTAAGCTCTTTTAAGGTTTTACTTGTTTCGTATATCTTGTCAGTCACACGTTCTGGTGCAGGACCACCATTCTCCATATTATACTTGATACCGAAATCCTTATCTGGACCACCAGGATTATGAGATGCAGTCAAGAGGAATCCTCCAGTGGCTTTGTTCTTTCTGATCAAATGAGATCCTGCAGGCGTGGATACTAATCCATGGCGAGGAACAGTCAATTTGGAGACCTAATCATGAAGACAGTAAGTGATCATGGTTCCATCAACTTTATCTAGTATTTACCCCAGCAGATATACTGTATTTGAATATGATCTGTAGTACTTCATCCATATAATATCTACCATCTCCACCCACCACTAATGAAGCACCCTTTGCCCCACCATCCACACATAACAAGGCTGATTGAATGAAGTTCTCAGTGTAGTTTTCTTGTTGGAATACTCTTACTCTCTTTCTAAGGCCAGAAGTCCCAGGCTTCTGATCATGATAAGGTGTAGTATTCTTGGTGATTACTCTAATATCTGACATGTTGATGAAAGAAGAAGACATTGGAATACCCTATTACGTGTGCTTATAACCAGTCTCACTTAACAATCCCCTTGTCATGTTCTTCTTTTCTGGCATAAAATAATAACCCTTGGTTGACTCAGATTCTGATACGGCACTTCTTATTGGAGGAAAAAAAAACCCTAAATTTGCCAGTGAAATAGGAAAGTACATCAATCGGTGATCCTCGGAGCTTTTATTCTTTTGATGAGTCCTGAGATGATACTTTTGGGAGGGATGACACTATTTACAATGAAAGTAAAAGATATGAGGTGATACATACAGCCAAGAAAGACCCCGTGTTCTTCCTTTTTTATATATCTTCAACTGAGAGTTGCGGCTGATTCATTCCGGGCAATCTGATTAGTTAATTAGAGATTGGCTTTTCTGTAGAGACAATTTAGACATGATGATTGGGTTATCCCCTTTACTTGGTAATTTGATTATTTATTTATTTACAGATAGATAGGAAGGACATAAGAAAACATGAGATGAAAAAGGAAAAAGATGCATGTAAGTAAGGGTATCATAGCCATGGAGAAAGTGTATATAAATAAGTGATGAGGAGTTGAGTATATAAGTGTGTGTGAGTGTACTTGGGTGTATGAGTGTGAGTGAGTGTATATAACGGTGTGTATATAACGGTGTGTATATAATGGTGTGTATATAATGGTGTGTATATAATGGTGTGTGGGTGTAATATATATGTATGGGTGTCTATATATACATTCTAAATAGTTGATGTTCTGATAATATTAATAATGATAATAATAGAATTATTCGGGTGTATAGGGTGCGGGTGGCAAATGTATATCGAGTATAGTAGACAGTGACTTCTTCAGTTCTTTGGGTGAAATGGGCTTACTGATGCATCCATCCTATTGAAGTATAAGTCAGTCTATGTATGGGTTATCTTGATCAAAGTGAGTTACCATTCCTATGTCAGTGTATAATTGACGCCACTCATCACTGTCATTGGTAGTCACCGCCACAATGGGTATGCTTCTGTTATGAGCAATGATATCAAAATCAGAGGAAGATCGGATATGGCGTGTTGTTTCTATTCCATTTAAAATGGGCATATCAATATCCATAAGAATAAGATCAAATCTTCTACAGGCCAATACTGCCAGTGCCTTCACTCCACTCTTGACTAGTTCAATGTGGGCAATCATATCAGCCATATGGACAGTCAACAGTCTGGAGAGTATCTGGAGATTCACAGTGTTATCATCCACTATAAGTACATGCAGACGGGGTGAATGTGTCACTGGTGGTGGATTACTATAGCGTCTTTTGTTGGTGGGAAGTGAGAGCGAGGGTGTGATGGATACACATTCAGGTGTGATAGGTGGAGATGGGATAGGGGGTGATAATTCCTCTGATGGACTGATGACAGACTGATTGGATGAATCTCCTTCTGCATCACTAATAAAGCATGAACTGGAATATCGAATGAATGTGGGTCTATTGGGTGTCTTTTCTCCCTCATGTGCATATATTGTGGGTGTGGCAGGTAATAAAGCAGAAGGTGATTTCCATCCTTCAAGCGAATTGTCCACAGCGTTCTGTATTGATTTGCTGTTATAAGCAAAGTAATCCATTTCTTGAGTATTTTATTTATTTAATAAAAAGAAAGAGGGAAAGGGAAGAGTGTTCATTTATGATCCCTTTTTATAAAGAATTTAAGGTTAAACTTTTTGTACACAAAGAATTTTTCCTTGTTCTATTAAAAGAACTTTCCTTATTGAGAATCAGCCAAAAAGTATAAGGGAAATGAAAAAGGCGGGAAGGCACTTAAATAGACATAGTTTGGGGAGTGATACTAATTACTACTAATTAGCTGTATATTCTTTATATTCGATGTTATATATATACATATCCACTACGATACGGGAAATTACTCAATTAACCAGATTTTGAAGTAGCACATTTTACTGCATTCTGATTGGTTCATTGAATTTGTAGATACTTCAATTTAATTTAATATCAATTTAAAAAAAACTTGGATCATTTGGCATAAATATGAGATGATGAGATCCAGGCACAGCTACTGCTATTTCACTCATTTATGTATACACTCATCATATATCACACTGTGTATACATGTACTGTAGATGTCATATACAGATGATAGAGTGGCATCATATGCATCATCTATTCCACCTAATATACTAGAGATAAGAGCTAGTTGAGGCGCACCCCCTCCCACAAGGAATATGTGGCACATACATGTATACAAAAATAAACATCACACGTATCGATTGTACAATGCCTAGTATGTCCTGTGTCATGATAAAAGAAGAAATAATAACGTGGTTATACGCCAAGACTATACAGCAGTAAAGAAGATCAGTCGGCTAAACTTCAAGGGGAGGAAAAAGGACATAAGACAAAATAATGAGAATGGTAGGAGTTTCAATGTTGTGCTCTGATTAAACAAAGGAAAATAAAAAAAGCTGTCTATGCGGAACTTACGCAATACTCTTCACCCTTTCTTTACTCATCAAACCACAAACATGGAAGACAGTGCTTGGGATATTGAGTGGAAGTCCCATTATACAGTGAAACCAGCTGAAAGTTCACTCAATGAAGGTGACAAGATTATCCTTCCTTCAACAGCACTCCAGCAGTTATTGTCACTTGCAGGCTATAACACTCTTCCTTCACCCATGACATTTGAACTTCGTCATCCTCATTCAGGCAACACAATACACGCAGGAGTCAAAGAATTCTCTTCTTCAGAGAGTGACACTGCTTATCTTCCTCTGTGGATGCTCGAATCACTCAATGTAGAGAGTGGTGGAGTTATACTCATCCAGTTGAAGCATCTACCCAAAGGAACATGGGCACAACTACAGCCTGTTTCTGCAGATCATACTGAAATATTGGATTATAGAGCTGCATTCGAGGCCCATTTACGCAGTCATTATAACACAATGACCAAAGGCCAGATACTCTCTTGTCGGTATGGGTCAAGAACATATGCCTTCAAAGTGACGGAAGTGAAACCAGAGGATGCTGTTTCCATCACAGATACAGATCTGGAATTGGATATTGAAGCTGTTTCCATGGATAATTCAAAGGATAAACATACAGAGTTATATAAGCTTGGTGAAGTATCACTGAATGAAACAATCTCGCATACATCGATTCCTTACCAACGATACCGCTACTGGAGACTGAATCTGGAGAACAGCGAGAACATCTTATTACACATGAGAGTGGAAAGTGGGGATGCAGGTAAAGGAGATGAATGATCATCCACTGATAAAATATACTCATCGATACCACTAGATATTGTATTGAGTGAGACTGATAAATCACCTAGATTGGATAACCATACATGGAGTGATCTCAGTTCTAATGCAGACAGAACAATACAGATACAAACTACATCCAATATATTGTATATTGGTATCCATGGATACAGTGAGGATACCATGGTAACATGGTCATCTTCCTCGAGTATAACAGACACTAACACACATCATGAGGAAACCGAGGATGACAGGACGGGTAAAGTCCAATGTCCGAATTGTCATGCATGGATACCAGAGAGAACTCGATTTCTGCATGAAGGTTTTTGTATTCGTAACAACACATTGTGTCCAATGGGATGCGCTCAAGTATTCAAGAAAGACAGTGAGGAACTCCAGAACCACTGGCACTGTAACCAATGTGCTGAAACAGGCAATTCACCTTTCACACAGAATAAACATATGGAATACTTTCACACCATCAGAACTTGTGTATGTGGGAATTATACAACACCCTCCTATATTGACTATGCTCACCATAGAAGAACAGAATGCTCACAGAAACTGATTATCTGTAGATACTGTCATGTAAATTGCATTTGATACCAGAAAAAGAAAACCCTCTTATATCTAATCTAAATACTAGATATTAACAGCACAAGGAGTACAGTCGATAGATGCACGAGACAGATTGTTGGGACTACACTCACATGAAAGTTACTGCGGATCACGTACAATCACCTGCCAGAAATGCAATAAACCTATTCCCATCAAGGATATTCAGATTCATGCCAAGATTCATGAAGTCAAGAGACAACAACAGACGCTGCCTTTACCCTGTTCAAATCAGAACTGTGTTCGATCAAGAGCAGCCAACAGGTTATGTCTGTGTCAGTTCTGCTTTGGTCCATTCTGGATAACAGAAGATGATCCCAAGAATACGAAACTTCTGCAGAGACTAGCACGTAGGTTACATTCTCAGTTGACCATAGGCTGTGGTAATAGTTGGTGTCGAAATAAGGTAGAAAGGGAGTCTTGATAAAAGCAACTTATAGACTAAATAACGCCTCTTTAGTATTGTGCCACTTGTACAAAAGACCCTAAAGATGCCACAACCGCAGCCAGTGTGTTGATACCTATGATCAGACCCTTGACAAAAGAACTTCTTCAACCCAATCCTCGGATGACACTTTATTTGTGTGTAGATGAATCTACCACACGTAAGAAGTTTCTGGCTGAAATGTTACATGATGAGAACAAAGGCAGATATGATCTGGGGTGGTGTGTGAAGGCATTGGAGAATGAAGAAGAAGATTTGAATAGAGCGAATACATGGTTAACCAATAATGCACCTAGAAATAAATAAAATGCATATGTTTGTGCAAGATAACCTTTATTGGTAAGGAGCTAGGATGAACGGAAGATTCTACCCAAACAAAAACTGCATTGTCATACAAAGGCAATTTATAAGCAGTACTTTCCCTTATACTAAGAAATGAGTACTCTCCAATATATTCCATTAGAAGGTTCTTATGTGTGTACAGAAAGATCGAATTACCCATTTCAATGTCTATAGCCGGTGAATACCCAGCCAAAGATAAGTTTAGGTAACCCGTTCAATCGGTTAAAATGGGGGAATAATTTAAGGGGTTCTCGGGCAGAAAAGAAAACGCCAATAAAGTGGGGGAAGTAGGCCAATATGGGTGGTGTTCATCTATTTATTGACATATTTGATTTTGACATATACGATTCTGTCTTACCTTTCCTTGGGAACCAATAACAATGGACTATTGACTATATAAACAACTTGGCGGATGGTCGCATAATAGAAAAACCAGTCGACGAAAAAAGGTTGGCTCAATGAAGAAAATGATTGGTCAATTCGAAATGGAAATGGGTCACTGATTCTGAAAATGAGTCAGCCAATGAAAATGGGTCATCAAGACAAAAAATGGGTCAATGTTTTGAGAATGGTGCACTCAGCATGAAAATAGATCACCAATAAATAAACGCAGTATAAGGACTAACTACATCTTGAGGGTGGATAATTTAGTTGTACATTTTCCCAGTGACTGCTTTCCGTCCAGCAATAATAGAAATACAACTTTTTTTTTGTTTTAAATCAAAGTTAGTGATACCGATAATATAAAAATGCAGAGCTACATAAGAAACAGAAGAAATCGACTACTCAGCTTGCGAGGATTCAGTAGTGGTTATCGAAGAAGAGAGAGAGAGCATTGTCATGACGGTCATATGAGACCAGGAAGACGCTTGAAAGACGCAGGACCAGTGGTAAAGCCAAACAACAATGAGGATGTGTCCCACACGCAACAAAACATTATCATCCTGAAGTGGACCATCAAGTGTGTGAAGGATGCTAAGAATGCATCATACGGTTTCAGGGCTGATCAAAATGTCATCTATAGAGAGATGCCGGCTTGCCCTCCTGCCAAAAGGCCCATTTATGTCGACAGTAAACAAAGAAATGGGTAGTAGTTTCCTGATCAGTTTGACAGATTTGATGTAGCGGGTGGCCATTTAGTAGAACGCAACGAGTAGGAGAACACTTTGGTGCTCATACAGTCCCGTAATAGCCGCCACCAACAGGTAATTACTTTATGTGGCAGCTGTAAAGGCCAAAAGCGAGGCCAGACACGAGGAGCACAATATCCTTCTGGAATAACATACGGTTGATCAGGGCCGAGAGGAAATTGGAACCACATTCTTGTTGTAGCCAGTATAACCATATACTCCGAGGCTTGATGGAACTAATTGGAGAAACTTTTGCACTTCCGTTCAGAGATATAGATCAGTGACCACAGGAAGGAACCCACCTATATTGCATAGAGCTATCCACCGATAAAAACTGGTCACGCCTCGCCAATGAATAACCTTCGTCTGTCACGGAGAAAATCAGTCGGCATATATCGTTGAATGAGAGCCATCCATTGTACTGGGTTATTACTGGAGCATTCAAACAATCAAAGAACTTCTTTAAAGCGACTATTGCCTGTAGGGACATTGGCCCGAAGAAAACTCGAAAAACGATTATAATAGTAAGACCAAGTGATTACATCGGATACCAGATAATGGAGGGGGATACCATCTATATCATATGGTTAGACCGTGTCAGTAGTAGAGGTAGTGCTTGAACCAATGTTAGTAAGCGAGGGTACGACAGAAAACAGAGCATGCCTTAAAGGAATGTCGGAAAACCACCATCCAGACCAGCGATGATCACTAAGCAAGCTGGCATTTTTTTCCCAAAAGCTTGGTTAAATTTAGCATTGTTAGAAGTTTTAAGAAGAGCTTGCGAAAATCTGAAGGATGCTGTAACCGTAGAAGTGGTGCCCGGTGTATAGGTAGATACAATGGCCGATCAAAGGAAAGACAAAGTCTGTTGCTATTTTAGCTCATAAAAGGCGTTGAATATAAATTATCTGAAGTGCAAATTTTTGTTGATGTACATTAATCACACAAAGACCGCCGTTAACAAAAGGCTGGCATATATCATTCCAATGAGGGGAAGACCAAAAATGCAGTACAAACTTCCAAGCTAACTGTCTTTTTTCATTCAACCAATTTTGAGGGAAGCGGACGACTCGAAGCAAATGCCACAGCTTACTAACAACTAGAGAGTTGACAACCAGAGATAAACCCCGTACCGATAGTCCGCGAAGTTTTAGTAAGCTACGTTTCAGGCGTAAGCTATTCTTGGGTTGAGCCAAGCAAATCTTTAATTGAGTCCTGGTAGAATATAATGAGTATCCCCAGTATCGAACAGCATTGGCACTCTCAGTTGTATGATATGAAAGCCCATTTTTCGAAGCAATAGTATTCTGTTCAGCAGAGACAGCTCCAGAAAGAGACACAATTTCTGTTAAAAAAAGTACTTTATTATAGAAACAACTGTTCATCATGTCTGGCAAGTGTAAAGTAATAGAAATAGGCAGTCACACATCCATGCGTGTAAATCTACAAAATACAACTCGTAGCAGTTTTCTTCAGCCTTTTCTCTATCTCTTTCTTTCTCACTGTTTATATTTTCTCACTTAATATTACTGGTTATTCCCAATGTCCAGACCTTGAAGCTCTTGAAAATCTTGCTGATGAAGAACAACAGCTGTACATTGATGTTCGTAGAGAAAGAATGAAGGTAAGATGAATGTTGTTGCATGGCAGCCGTGATGTCTCTAAACTTTTCTTTTATAACTTAACTTTTAAGGCAGGTAATTGCTCTTTCCATATATTTGTAAATCTGTGCTATGTAGTGACTATTTGTGAAAACTAAAAGAGAGGATTAAGAATAAAAATAAGAGGAGATCAAAGAAATTTGGTTACTTTAAGTGGTAAATCAGTACCTTTGCCAAAGAGTCAATACTTAAAGCTATATGCTAACTTTTTAATATATAAGATTATCTAGGATCACTTATTATATATTGAACTCGACCTTTTTATGTACACAAGAATTATGTGATCTCTAATGTAAGCTGGGAAATTGCTCCTCTATTTTATCATAAGTTGAAGAACGATACTCACTGAATTATTGAAGAGCGATACTCACAGACGCCAAATGATCGACTCAAGCCAAGAACGAGCTTGAGAAGCTTGTTCAGACCGAATTTGTTGTAAAGGCCACTGTTGCCAAAAAATTGACTGGTATCATGGAGAGTTCTCGCTCTGTAAAAAGAACAAGCTCGATCGAATAGAAGAGGTCAGAGTCAACAACAGCACTGAGCGTGCACAGAAAGAAGTAGTTCGATTTATGTATGTCTTTTTAACTGATAAATTCAAACAGCTTTTTGCATTTTTATTTGTACTAAAGCTTGAGCCAGCATTTGTACAAGCGTTCCTTGTTCTCTCATGCCAATATTAGTAATTATTCTGAAGAAGATTTCAAGCTCAAGTTCTGGGCCATATTTTGGAGGAAGTATTTGGCTACAGCAATATACATTTGAAGTGGTAGGTCCTCTCGAAAAGTCTATTAGAATGAAGCAGAAGCTAGTTTCATACTTAATAATGTGAAAATAGAGTAGAACTTTGGTTAATAGTATTAACTATATGCCTTAGGGGTGATACTGTCTCTGGCTCTCTGAGCAAAACAAATGTCGCATCAAAGATGGACCTTTGTATTTGAGATAGAATGGGGTTCAATAAAGAGTATAAATGCATGAAATAGATAATAGAGACAGTAAAGAATACTTTTTGAGACTAGTATTTATTGTGAGAATGAAAGTAATATGAAAAGTGAGTTTTGTCAGGAAAAGACCCCGTTTGATCTCTTGAGATGATTGTTGTATTTATGTGTTTCCTTGTCTTGTTTGTATAAGCGACAAGGACATGACAGATGATTCCACATGTTCTGTAAGATGGCCTATGGATGAGTCACTGTGGAATGAACCTATAGAGAATGATTAGGATAGATGAGCACAGGATGTGTGGGAGAATAGAGATCATTGGTCATATTATTGATTCACCATAATGAAGAATGAATCCCTTTTGATATGGAAGTATAGGCGTTATCAACTCACTTGGTTGAAGGTGAATATAGGAGATGTATAAGAATGATGGATTGTCACTTATTGTTTGTAATCAGTAGACATGCTGTCACACTTAATATCCTTATTTATCATTATACGCCGGTATATGCTCAACTACCTGACTAGTTCCTATTCTACAACAGGACGGCCAACAATACTACAAGATGAACATACTGTATTTATCTTTAAACTGCTGGCTCATGAGCCATCATTGACAGCTGAAGCTGATACTGACCACCTGTCAAAAAAATCCAGAGATATACATATCTCCCCAGATCAGTTGAAAACCACAGGAAGAAGAAGTGCCACTAAACGTACGAGCGTATCATTCCTAGATATTATGGCAGAAAGACGGATGGAAACCATTGCCAAAAGAAGAGATGCGGTGGGCATACTGGATTAGTCAGAACATAGACTTTATGAATAAATGTGTATTCTTGGATGAAGCAGGTTTTAATGGGAATAATCATCGCTCATATGGATGGCCTGAGGCTGGAACACCTTGCAAAAATGATGTTCAAACGAAGGGAGTAAATGCCAGCATCTTGGGCGCCATTTGCAAGAGTGGCTTAATCACACTATCCAGAAAAGAAGTTGTACTTGGTGATAGTAGAAAGCAAACTCGGACTGGCGAAAAGGCTCAAGCCTCCAAGAAGAAGGGTACTACCAGCAGCGGCTTTCCTGAATACATTGAGCAAGTTCATACGACACTGGATGCGGCTAACATGAGCTACAAATATCTAGTTCTTGATAATGCATCCATTCACAAGGCTGCACTTATTGGAAGTTGGGTTGAGCAGCGTGGCTATAAGTTCTCTTTTTGCCCCCCTTATTCTCCTTTTTTGAATCCGATTGAGGAGTTTTGGTCCAAGCTGAAGACTGGTGTAAATAACGATCCTTCTGCCAGGCAGAAGGAAAAAATCTCTGAAATATTCGCAACGCATCACTTCACATCATCAGAAAAGATTGCGAGAACTGGATAAAGCATTCCTTGACATTCTGGCAAAGCTGTTTGAATTGCGAAAAAGGACTATAAGAAGCAAAAAAAAGGCATGCACTGTATTAACATTTCGACTCATTTTCATTGGCTGATTCATTTTCGGAATCAGTGACCCATTTCCATTTCGAATTGACCAATCAGTTTCTTTTGTTGAGTCAACCTTTTTTTTGGTTGACTGTAACACCCAAGAAATCATGCCACTTCATCATTCTTTGTGTTGACATCTTTATCTTACTTTCACCCACCCCTTTGTATCACAATTCCCATGAAATGGCTTTATTCATTTTGTTGTATTTAAGGTTGAATATCAGCATCTACCGTGGATGAAGCACATGATGAACAAGGTTAAAATAGATGATTGGCTTAAACTGCAATTCAGTGACTGAGTCTAACATACACGTCACATTTCATAGGCAATCTCAGCCACGGCTTGCAATGGGATCCAAAAAAAAAAATAGTGACTTTACCTGGGCGGGGAGGGCCTGCTGTTAGGGGGTGTCAGAAGAGTTTATTTATATTTTTTTTGGACTGAAAAACGTGTGTGTGTGCTGTGAAATAGTCCCCGTATTTGCAGAATAGAAAACGATTTTGATAGACATCACAAATAGACTGGACAGCCCTACAATATGTTCAGATTAGGAAGAGTTGTTCAACAAATCACCAAGACATCAGCAGTCATTAGACCAGCATGTCAAGTTAAACCTACTGCTGTGGAATCGTTATTAGGCAGATTCAGTCAATTACGACTCTATAGTACTCCTACCAACACACCTATTCATACTGAAGTGAGTACACCCAGTTTCTTGAGTGGTTTCAACACTCAAGGTAGTGCCACTGCCAGTGGTGTACAGACATCGGCATTTCCCTCTACTCAATTCAAAACCAAGAAACCCACTACACCTGGTAAACGTTGGCTGAAAAGAGTACCACGTGACCATCTTTACAAAGGCAAAGCCGTTAGAGCATTGACAGTAGCCAAGAGAGGATCAGGCGGTCGTAACAACACCGGTAGAATCACCATTCGTCATCGTGGTGGTGGACATAAAAGACGTATCCGTATTTTGGACTGGCAACGTCAAGAAGAAGGAACACAGACTGTGATGCGCTTAGAACACGACCCTGGACGTACTGCCTGGATTGCTTTATTGAAGAACGATGCCACTGAGAAGTTGAGTTATATTGTTGCACCTCATGGTGTCAAACCAGGGGATAAAGTAGTATCTTATAGAAGTTCAGGTAAAGAGCAAGAGGAGGCCAGTGATATTACTCGTACAGTCTCCATTGACCCTGGAAACTGTATGCCTCTCAAGATGATTCCTGTTGGCACGATTATTCATAATATTGGATTGAAGCGTAATGGACCTGCCATCATGACAAGAGCAGCAGGAACATATGCTCAGTTGATTCAGACAGGCGAGACTGGGTATGCTCAAGTACGTTTATCTAGTGGTGAAGTCAGATTAGTGCCTGTGGATGCATGTGCTACTATTGGTGCTGTCAGTAATCCAGATCATCAGCACGAAATGTTGGGTAAGGCCGGTAGATCACGATGGCTCGGCATTCGTCCCACAGTTCGTGGTATGGCTATGAATGCATGTGACCATCCTCATGGTGGTGGTAGAGGTAAATCTAAGGGTAACAAGGATCCCAGGTCTCCTTGGGGTGTCTTGGCCAAGGGTGGAAAGACAAGAAAGTCACCCAATCAATTCGTTGTTAAACCTAGACCTAGACGTTAAATTCCCTCATTGTACATCTCTTTATATATATATATATATATATACATATATTAAAAAAGGCTTTATATATTAAAAACAATCGAAGTTGTGTTTATTAGTTTAGTGTTTGATGGACTCCCTTGTTATAAATAAGATGATAATGATGATGATGTATGTGAAGACTGATATAGTTAAATACCAAATGACTATGGTGAAGTTCAAAGAATCAGACTATTGCATGGATAAATACAAGCTTAGATTAAACATGTAAAGAGAGAGAGAGAGAGAGATAGCGTGATTGCACAGGATATGGAAATAAACTGCTTCCATACGCAGTCTATTCCATATGTCTGCTTGTACATATGCATCCCCTGCTGATTTTAAATAGAATATGTCTGCCTGATGCATGATTGTTGTCAATAAACACTCATATCATTTGTCATTTGTATGAGGAATCCTTTAATCCACATCTTAAATTGATTACTATGTCAACTTATGAAGACAACGATGAAGATTCAATGACGATTGAGTCATTTCAGTCCAGGTCATTTCTCTATTCAATACTGGGAATCGAAGATGAAGAAGAGAAAGAAGTGAATTCGATTGCAACAAGAAACATCCATGAATACGATGAGGAATTACTGAAGCACATGGTGGAAATACTAAACAAAGGCCGCGATCCAACGAACGAGATTCATGAAGCAGTACCCGCGAATACCTTGTTAGAGAATGTTGAATCACCTGTGGATCAAAATGAAGATGACCTGAAGGAGTACTTTTCTTCATTTCTATCAGCCCCTCCTTCTATACTGGACTCAATTATCAACAACAACGATGAGGTGAATCTCGATAGTGCTCTTAACATACAGAATGAATATTCCTCGTGGCTATGCTTTGATGATGAAGAGAAGATAGAGGCAGCAGAGGTAAGAGATTCTCTTATACCACCCAATTCCAGTAACTCCCATTCAAATTAAGACATTACCCACATAACATACACCCACATATTCACACATACACACACACTACGCATATTCACACATATAACCCATACACATATCTACCTATATAACCCATACATATACATATAAGTACTCACAGACGTCAATAAATGCCATGTATACTCATGACATTGTATTTACTTGAAGGAATTGAAGATGATAACGGGAAGAGATGCAATCTCAGAAGAAAGCAATCATCCATCCTCTGAAAATAGTAACTAGTTACAATGTGTATCGTATCCTTAAACTGGTCAGTTAATATAGACATCCAATATACACTATGAATCCATGTTAAATAAAAAGGGGGTAATAACACTATTTAAAGAGAATGAAGACTCCTCCTTAACAAAGATAATAAATGCTTTGCAATGACATAATGACCAGAGGGGGATAATATCTATATATCACTACATGTATTCATATCAATGTTATAAATATTTTAATCTTATAATCTACGACCTGACCTATATATATCTACATCTATTTATACGATTATATCCATATATAATAGAAGTAAGATGTCTGTGTGTGCGTGTGTCAAAGATATATATATATATATATATGTGTGTGTGTGGTCTTTAAATAGCTGTTATCAAAGTTAAACTCTCCTATTAGATGTCTCTTTATTGTGGACTATTCAGTATATATAGATATATATATCCTTTCCCATGAATTCATATTCTTTCTTCCATTTACCTTACTATGAACTCCCATCAAAATATTCATAAAAGAAAAAGATCGAGCAGTCTGACTCCCTTCAAACCTATTATAAAACGTATCAGAGTATTGTTGATTACATGCAGTATAACCTATCAGTCAGCCATAAGAAAGTCAAAGATAGCTGGGTATGATATGTCATATCATCAAATAGAAGGTATTAGATTATTATCGTAGGTAGAATTCATTAGATCTCACTGTTTATTTTCAGAGAAAGATAAAGACATAGCGAGGGTAGAAGAGTATTGGCATCACAGTACTGAAGTATTTCTGGGGAGAAAGAAGCGGGACGGGTTAAACAGAAAACACCTCAAGAAAGATTATGCAGAAAATTGGTGGTCTACCACACCCTCCATTCAACAATCCCATAGTCCAATGGTGATGTAAATACACCCTCCCACCCACACCCACACACACATTCACTGTCATAACTGGTTTATACAGCTGTAAAAAAAATAATCATATAATATTAAAATAAAATACATATAATATATATGGAGTTGTAGTGTAAGGTGTCTAGATGGATGATAATAAAGAGGTGTTCTCATTTGGTATACTAAAGTGTTCTATATCTTTCTTGTTATTGAATAATTGCAGTGGATTCCAGCACTTGGATTTCACATAGTCTAGAGGATTGATTTCTGTAAATGAGGGAGATGGATCGCACGATTTGGCATCTTGATTGGATGGTTGCAGTGAAATAACCAGTACTCCATAGATCAACAGGATGATTCCAATCAACACATTCATCACTTGCCACCATACCAATCTATGCCATTGGTTATAATACACCAGCCCATTAAATAAACAGGATATGTTGAACGAACAGAAATTGAGTGGGACAAGAATGATAGTGTCACACAACTGAACACCCCTATTGAGATAATAGAGCTACCCAAATACATAATAAACAATAAGTAAATTCAACTCATGCCAAATCCCATCTCTTATGTTTTACCTGCAATATCGAGGTAACCACCAGTGCTAATACAATAAACCAAGTCAATGGGTAGATAAACTGGTTATCATGATGGAACAAAGTCAACAACAGTAGCTCCAGTCCACTCTTGGCAAACAACATGGCTTGACTGCTGATATTAGCTCCAAATACACCATAACTAAGCTTAGAATATCAGGCAATGATTTTCTCGGAAATAAGCTAAATTCTCTTACCTTATACCCAACCATGTCTTTAGATCAGGGTGGATCCAATAAGTGGGTCTGGAAGCCATTAAATATTCGGTGACATGTGTTATTAATAATCCGAGCACAGTAAATAATTCGATGATGGCAAAGTAGATGATGAATGAAGGTCGTTTATAGAGTGTAATGAGGTCATCCAGTGTATGATTAGGTTCAGCCACTACACCAAACCCTGCTACGAGACCTGCCCCGAGCACAATAAGTCCAGTTCCTGTTGTTTATATTTAGTTTCTACTTGGAATAAACAGTGTTCTCATATTACCAACTACAGTTCTGGATGTAAAGGGGTCTCCTAGTATCCATTTAGCAAAGATAGCATTAAATACAAGACCAATAGCACCTACAGGAGCTAATATGATAATGGGTAGGTATCCAATAGTGCAGGTGGATCCAATCAGTGTGGATACTGTGTATATCAAGAATCCAAATATCCATAAAGGTCTTTTATAGAGAGCAATTGTGTTCTGTGTCAAGTGCGATTTACGTTGTATTGATATTCCAAATGCTTGTGTCATGCTTGCTATAAGAGCAATCAAGAGTGGACTCCACAATTCCTTCATTTTCTTTGTTTAATTAGCAGAGAAGAGAGAGAGAAGAGAGAGTATATGTGTGTGTTGGTTATTTAATTAAAAAAAAATTATCGATTCCCATAAATAGAACTAATGGCTGGTGAAATTCTATAAATAGTGCATGAATAGAATAAAAGACGTTCTTAGACAGACAGATATTTATTGTTTAAAATCTACATGGACCATTGATATAATGTATGTATATGTTATGTGTGTATGTGTGTAAAATGTGTTATGTTGTGTTGAAATCATGTTTGATGCCAGTAGGGTTGTCTGAGATTACTACTATTGGGTGGATAGTTGGTGGATTGTATGATTGGCTGAGTATAAGAATATTGCTGATGATGATACAGAGGTTGATGGGGTGGATAGTGATACGCATTCATTGGTTGACTGGTCATTGGTGGCTGTTCTTTGTAAATATCATTCTTATTCACTATTTGGGGTGGTAATGATGCTGGATGATTATTATTATTGTTACTGATGGTATTACCATTGTTATTAGTGTTGTTGATAGTTGTATTGCTACTGTTACTGTTATTACTTGCATTCAATTGGTGGCCATTGTTCATATAATACATTTGGGGCTTGTCGTAAGTAACTATATTGCCATGAGATATCTGTGGGTGATGTAGCATATCTTCATACGGGGTTGAGTAATCATACGGTGTGTTTGTCGGTTTACCATAGATAGGAAACATGTTCTTGTTAGGGTAAGCTTGATAACCGATGGATGGTTGATAATTAGGATACTGATTGGGAAGATAATAGTAAGAGTAATAGGGTATACTATTATATTGCTGTTGATTCTGTTGTTGATGTGATTGATGAAGGGTGGAGTTGTGAATGCCTTCTGTCAGTGGTGGAATAGGTGGGGTATTGTATTTGTCCCGTGTATAGAGAGGATTAGATCCAGCTGAAGGTGACTGTCCATAAGCAGAAGAATCATAGTAAGTCTATTGTGGATAACATATTTAGACAGACAATAGAATGCAGAGATATTATTTATATAGTTACCATTCTTTGTGTATCATTGGAATAAGCAACATAGTCAGGTACATTACTAAATCCGGCTACAGAGGATCCACTGGGTGTGTAAGATGCATAGGGATTATTGAAATGATCAGTAGAAGTATGTTGAACAACAGGAGGCTGTGGTTGATTTTGTTGATGCGGTTGTATTTTATTTATGCCTATTGTGGTGGTCAACATGGGGGCATAGACAGTAGATACAGAATTCATGTTGGTCACAGCAGTGGGGTTATTGGAATCAGAAGGATCTACAATAGATGCAATAGCAGTATTACTATTCTTACTGTTATTATTATCGTCTGTTAAGGTAGTGTCAGTTGGAACAATAGGAGTAAATTCTCTGTTGACAGTGTTTGTTGACATCGAGATATTAAGTGATTCAATTTCTGTCGTTACCACAGATTCCGATCTTTCCTTCTTGTCTTCATCAATCTCACTTTCTTCTACTGCCATCTCATCTACTCTCTCATCGTCTTGATTTTCGATGGTGTTTTCATCAATCAGATCATCACTCAGATTCAGACTACCAAACTGAACATTCAGATTCATGAGGGAGGTGATTTGATTATTGGGTAATACAACTGCTTCTACTTGATTCAATCTTCTAAAGGTGTTCACCTTTCTTGCTGCTGTCACAGGTGTTGTATGGTTATCCAAAGGTTGAGTGGCATTGTTTATTGTGTCATCATTGTGTAGAAGTTGATCGCCATCCTCTGATGTATCCTTCTTCTCTCTCTTCACTTCTGATGGTTCCTTTTCATCAGTCAAGATATCCCCTCCTTCTTCATCAATCTGAGTTAAATCACACGAAAGTGTCTCCATAGCAATTGATCCTGTTGTTTCCACGGTGGTAGCTTCTGTTGTTTCCATGGCTATAGTATCCGTTGTTTCCGTGACAATAAGATCTGCTGTTTCCGTGACAATGGTATCCGTTGTTTCCAGGACTAAGGCTTTGGTATTTACTTCTACGGTATCCATGGTTTCTATATCCTTCCTTTCAACTGGTTTATTAGATTCATCACCACTCACCATAGTGTCCTTTATTTCCTCTTTTGTTTCCTCCTTCAATGGACCTCTGGGAGGGTAAACACTGTATGAATATTAAAAGGTACACCGGATACTTAATTACCAACATTTACCTGGTAATACTTGCCCATGATGGTTTCTGCTCTTCTACCTTTACTTCTTTCTCTTTAGTGACTTCGTTCTGTTGTTTATTTCGCCTATTGTCTATTAATAAGGAAATGTATGAGTGATGTCACCACAGCCATAGAGTATACAAGAAGATATTTACATCGATGTGTATCCGATCCTTTTGATTGATTATGATCGCGTATTTCTATGAAATAGTCATCAATATAAGCAAAATTATGTGTATATCTATAGATAGATGTGATACCTGATTTATTGTGACTTTTCTTATACTGATTCTGTGGTATGACTCTTGACTTCTTTGACTTCACTTGACCCCACTGACTGGCGTGACCTAGTGTGTGGGGTGGATGTGAAGTTAGCAAGTAGTTGAAAGGGGGTCAATAGGGAATGACATATTTACCTTCAGAAATACGATTGATAGCCATGTCCAGATCACCCTTACACTCATCCATAACAAACAACAAATCTTCTATACTCCAATCAGGAAACAACTCAAGCAAAGTGGATAGATATGGATAATAGAGTGCTTTCAAACTCTTGACATCGTTTTTAGTCTTTCCCTGTTGATTGTTACGTCTTGAGGCTGTATTAGGTGACATAATATTGGATAATAATAGATAAAGTAATTATAAATAGTATAACATATAATAGGAGTATGTATTAACAATTATAATGATATACTGTATACACACTTTAGAAGGGAATGATAGCAATATTATCACTGAATATTACTACTATTTCAATTACTACTGTTATTGTTATTATTTCTACTACTGTTATTGTTATTATTTCTACTATTGTTATTGTTATTACAACAACGCAAAATATTGAGAGAAGAGAAAGAGAGAGAGAGGGAGAAGGGGGAAGGGGCATTTAAAAAAATTGAATTGGGTAAGGGGAGAGTGAATTTGGGACGAAATTTAGGAATTATATATTACTGAAAGAAGGATATGTGTACATTACATCAGCTTCTATCAATATGTCATTTCAAAGCTATAGTGATCGATGATTGCCGCTCTTTTTGTGCACCATCCTATCATTTCATTGGCTTCAATTTCATCTGACCGGATGACTCGGCTGTCAGTCTATTTGATTACCGTAGTTCATGCCCCTCTGCAAATCATATCATATCTCTGCCATTCATTATTGTACAAGGTCTGCTCTCTTTTTTTTATTTTCTATTATTGTACCAATATTAAGATGTTTAATGCTGGATGTGAATAAACTAGAGATAATCCCATCACTAGAACTCAATGAAGGGGGAGTGGAAGGGGGGAAGTAGAGATAGCAGATGTTTTGTATATAAGATTAAACAAAAGATGGGTAGTATTATAGCCATTAAGATGTTTTCCTCTTTATCATCTCACCATTGTGTATAAAGTGCATATATACACACATTCAAAAAGGATCAAAATACAAAAGATAATAAAAAAAAAGAGGTATATAGATATATAGATATATAGATATAGAGATATAGAGATATATATAATACAAACAGACATATACACATATATATACATACACATACATATACACATACATATACACATACATATATTCAATAGATTGATATATACTTATATCACTGTCTCTTTGGATAATGAAGATGGTTTACGGCGTTCTCCACGTACGAAAGGGTCTTTCCTTCTAGGTAAGAATCCTCTTGGTTTCAAAGGACTCAGCAGCTTCCTTTCTCTCATCATATTTAGTTCTGCCGAGATCATTCTCAAATGATCAGGATTTGACCTGGTATCTCGTGTATAAGTATTGGTGTCTGGATTGAATCGTGGTTGAGTAGTGGCTTCTGATCTTCTTCGCTGTGATGGTGGTCTTCTGGGTGGTATAGGCATTGGTATCAGTTTGGATGTTCTCTTCTTATTCTTTCCATTACTAGTGTTAGATGATGTTGGTGATACGGATTTAGGTGGTGATACAATCAGAGTTCTCTTTAACTTGGCAATGGTCTCCTTCCATAATTCATGATCTGTATTGGATAGTAATGGTGGTGATGAAGATACAGCGTAGGAAGCAGTTGTGGTAGCAGATGATGTAGGTGATGACTTTGTGAATGATGAAACTGAATGTCTACGTAATAAATCTTTATGGTTATCAGTGTTACTGGATGAAGATGAAATATCATCATCTTCTCCATCACTCTTCCAGCGTAAATCCTCTTCCTCCTCCTCCAGTTCTGTCAACAGGGCTTCATCTGCTGTCTGTATCTCGCTCACTTCATCTTTATATATCTCACTTAGTGATGGTGGTGGCATATGTAGAGGTAGGATTTCAGTGAAAAAATCTGCTGACAAAAAGTTTTTAAAAGGTGATTGAACCTATAGAATTTTTTTTTCAGTCATTATTATTCTATATAGTCCTTTATTAAGTTACCAGTTCTTCTTCATCAGGCAGGGACTCTTTACTGTCGACTGTGATCCAATCCTCTACATGGGACATCCTTCTCATCTCTTTCACAGGTGGGTCATCAATTCTCTTCTTATTCTTCGGTTTCTTCTTCTTCTGCTTATTCATCATGGGTGGAATATCACCATAGGGTTTGGTGGTAGTCTGTGCAGCTAGTTGTTTGATGATCTCTCTGTAGGATAGCTCATTGTTTGTTTGACCGGGAATAGCAATAGGTTTCGATGGTAACATTGAGATAAGAGTGGGCATTGGTTTATTAGTTATAACAGATAGTGGAAGTGTGGTTATAACAGAGAATAGAGATAGGGTCACAACAAATAGTGGAGATAGGGTTATAAACAGATGTTGTAATTATGTATATATGAGTTGGGTGATTAAACAGTGTCTATTGAGTGTATAATGAGTGTATGGATTGATTGCTATAGTCTACACACACACACACAAAAGAGATAAAAAAAGAAAAAAGAGTTGATGATAAAAAGGAAAGAAAGGAGGGAGAAATTAATATTTGGGGTATAAAAGTACTCTTATTGGTCATAGCAGTCTCTGTGTGCTTCCAATATTTATTTCAGAATAACTATGACTGTGCCAAATATTGATAGTGTGAATGATATGCCAATGACTAGAGCTTAATTTCCCACACTTAGCCTGTTCCCCCAACTCACATGCCATATATACTGTATAGAAACTCTTTTCACTTTTCGATAATCGGCCTTATATCATCCATCACCAATAATATCTTACTATTTATTGGGGGACTGCAATGGTCTATTCCATGTGCTCAGCATTATCCCACTTCTTGTGTGACTATTATTGTTATTGTACATTGTATCAAAGGGTTGGGGGGAATCCCTTCCTTATAAAGAGAGTCTAATGGCTCATACAGGAGCTCATTTCTCTATGTCAATGCAGCCTTCATTTTTGATTTTGGTTTGTTTATTTATCTGATTCTTTAATCAACCACTAAGTTCTTCTCCACTCACGAAAGCTGAGACCAGAGACTATCCAAGGAGCCATTGTATGGACTTCCCTTTTGTGGGGAATCTTCTCTTGCTCTTCAGTGTTTAGTACTGCTAGTCTCTCATGAGGTAATATTCTGTGAGAAGTTGGTCTATCGTAAGATAAATAGATAACAATAAAGGTCATCATGCCTAATCCCAACAGAGTGCTTCTTCTGGTCCAGAGCTGTGTATTTATCCTCTTCTTGGATTCATATTCCCAGTGATGGGAGTTCACAGATGTGATATTCTTGTTAGTCAAGCATTCATAGGCTGATGTTATATCTCTAATGTCTATCCCCCCAGTCTGATGAGCAACATCGGGGTGATGCTTCTTACATAGCTCCAGATATCTTCTTCTCACTTCTTGTTTTGTTGTGAATCTACCTACTCCAAGTATGTCATATGCAGTCTTAATATTCATATGGTGTATGCTTTAATGTCAGTTTGCTATACTTTAGTATCAAGTAAGTATATGTGAATATAAATACTCTAGATTGTGGTTGATCTATTATACATAGAAATAGACAAATATGTTATTATGTCTGTGTGGGGGGGAGTGGTGTTTATTTCAAGGGCCATTCTCATGATTCTCCCCCTTTTCTCCGCTGAGAAGGAGGGAGGAATGAAAGAAAAGATTGATTCAAAATGTAGAATACAGTTGGCAAAGTTCCAAGTATTTTATTGGAATAATATAAGAAAAGTGTGCAATTTCTAGGATATTGATATTTGCACCCCCACCCTCCTTCGCTGCACTCTTTATCAAGCGATTCATATGTTCACCCCCCCCTCGTGACAGTGAGTGGATATGAGTTTCCTGCCAATGTATACTAATTGAGAGTTGTTGTGTGTTTGAGTAGATAAATGAAATAGACGAGTTATAGAATGATTCTCTGTTTAAACCCTTTATTGTATCCAAAATTGAATCGGGAGAGTCAGGTCAAAATATCTACTCTATTTATAATAACATCCAGGGTTCCTGCCTGGATAATGACCGTTTATGAATTGAATGTTATAGTTACAGTATCTATTATATTCTATTATATATTGGAGAGTACTCATTTTTTCAGAATTAAAACCCAGTTATTAATAGTGAAATATACCAATTCATATAACTCTTTCACTGTCCCTTTTCTTACCTTTGACTTAATAAAATAACCAGCATGAATTAACTCACTATTTTCAACCGTTGCAGAAGATGCAATGAAGACTTGAATTGAGACATTTGTGAAAGATGCACGGTGGTAATTACTAACTGATGACTGTAACTGATCTCGAACTAACTTCGGTCTACTAGAACTCGAATTCCTGCTGCATATATTTGTGAATATAACAGAATGAGACCTTCAAACCTTGGCCGTATGGATGTCAGTTGTAGATTTGTGGAGCCCTACACTAGATTAAAGAGAAAACCTCTGGAACCATTGCTCTTCCTATCTTTGAATCCTGTTGTGAAGGTGGAAAAGAAGTGATTCCAATGACAACCTCTTCCCCAATTGTTAAAGGATTTGTACACCGGCGTTCACGCCTAGTCGAAGCACTTCTTGAACAATTTAAGACAGTACAATTCTGCATTTGCTTTCAACTCTTTTGGGGCCAAGAAAACTAATGTTGTTGAAGGCAGAAGTGGAGTAAACATGCTCCAAGTTCATGGTGAACTTTAACACCTTCAAGGTCCTGTTCATACCGAGCCTGATAATGCAACATATGCGCAGTTGTATATTTACGATACTTCATAGGCATCTGCTCAACGTAATAACAGCAACAATACCCTTGATTCGGAACTCATTGGACAGTTGTCTACTCTCCTTCACAATGACTGTGATAACTACTCTATTGGTATGTACAAGCATTCTCATGAGCTTTTGGCTGAAGAGAATAGAAGGCAGGAATTGCAGAATATCCTCCAACCATTCAATGTCAGAGTCAGTCCAGCATTAACTATGGAAATGATAGTAGGGAGTAATCGTAGAACTGAAAACCTGCCCACAGTTGATGAGATTGATGGAATAGTGCCAAATGAGACAACATCAAACAACTTCCCTAATATCATCATTACATACAGATCCACTTCCCCTGAAAACTCATCTGGGTGTAAGAGAATTAGTGAAACCCATGCTGGATACATGCCACTTCACTATATGTTGTTATATCCTAGAGGCGACCATGGATGGAATTTGGGTCTTAGATTAACATTACCTTTGCTGCCCAATGGAGATGGACCGAGTGATCTACCAAGACTTCACCAGAGAGCTTATTATAGATATCGTATTCACCAAAGATCTGATGAATTTTGTTCTTTGTCAAACGACTGTTGCAGCAGTATGTGATTGACGTGTTTGGTAGCTGTGACCAAACTGCTTTGTCTTGGATAAGAGAACATCAAGATTCAATCCGAGCAGATGTGTACATTGGATTGGTTGATGCTCTCAACAATGATTATGATTTGAACAACGTTGGTACTAGATCTATTCTACCCAGTAGCTATGCAGGTGGTCCTAGATTTATGGCAAAGTTGTTCCAGGATACAATGGCCAATGTTAGACATTTGGGTAAGCCATCCCTTTTCATTACTTTCACTGTCAACCCAAAATGGGAGGAGATTCAGAATGAGTTGTTGCCAGGGCAAACTGCTGTAGATCGCCCAGATTTGGTTGCACGGGTTTTCAACCTCAAAGTGAGAGAGCTATTATCAGAGCTCAAAAAAGGTAATTATCATGGATCTCTTTTATTTCTCCCAAGAAGATATTAACTATGTTTTATGTTAGGTATATTTGGCGAATATCAGGGTTTGGTAAGAACAGTTGAGTACCAGAGGATTACCTCACCTTCACCTTCTTCTTTTTCTCGGTCACCGACATGGTGATTTCACTTCTACTGAACATATTGATCAGCTTATATCAGCTGAGATACTTGATCCTTCTTCCGATACTGAGCTTTACACTGTTATAACTCGAAATATGATGCATGGGCCATGTGGATTAAGCAATCCATTAGGTCCATGCATGACTGATAATGCTTCGGGAGAAAAACATGTTCGAAAAACTTTCCAAAGCAGTACCAACCTTCCACCATTGCCAATAACAATGGCTACCCATTATACAAACGTCATATGAACGGTAACAGTTTTTTTACTGGTCATCCAATGGATAGATCTCAGCAGTTTCTTTTTGAAAATGCATGGGTGGTTCCTTATAACCCATATCTATCCGGAAAGTATAAGGCTCACATCAATGTTGAAGTCTGTGGAAGTGTCAGAGCGGTGAAATAGATTAATAAGTACATTTATAAGGGGTCCGATCAGACCACTATTGAGATTGGTACTGAGAATAATGAGATTAAGAAGTAAGTTAATGGCAGATATATAAGTCCTGTTGAGGCAATATGGAGAACGATAGAATTCCCGATGCATGAGGAATCACCATCCGTTTATCAGTTGCCGATTCATCTACCTGGACAACAACCGGTTGTCTTTGACCCCAATTCCTCTCCTCAAGAGATTACCACTCTTCTTGAAAATACACTCACCATGTTGATAGGTTTTTTCAGGTAGTTTATAAGTACGTTTACTTTAACTTCGTCATTCTAAACTAAGATTAAATAGATACAACCTTGAACATGCTGAGAGCCGCCAATATCTCTACCAAGATTTCCCTTTATATTACACTTGGCACAAAACTAGAGAATGGAAAACTAGAAGGAAGAGAACTGTTATTGGTAGAATTGCCCACTGTAATCCTACTGCAGGTAAAAGATACTACCTTGGTCTCCTACTCACTTCTGTCCCTGGTCCAATCTCTTTTGAAGATTTGAGGACTGTCAATGGCACTTTGTGCAATACATTCCGAGAAGCATGTGTTCTTAGACATCTGATCCAGGATAATCAAGAATGGATTCGTAGCTCTGAAGCAACAAAATTATTTTCTTCTGGCTCTGCTATGAGATCAATGTTTATCCCAGCCATTTTGTTTGGAGAACTAAACAGCCCTCTGGAAATCTGGGACATGTTCAAAGAAGATTTCTGTGATGATCTTGAACATCGATGGAATAATAATGGCATAGCTTCATTGCTCCGATCTGATCATCCTGATGCCACATACCAGGATTACAAATTTTGGGTAGACTACGGTCTATACTTAATAAGCAATGACCTAAACAATCAAGAGAAGACCATGACTGAATTTTGTTTACCTGAACCTTTATGTCCTTGGACTTTGGTACTGGAAAGATTAGAACTTTTGCTGGGAAATCCCATGAACAGGAGTGAAAAGAGTTACGATGTACAGAGTAAAAATAGTCTTTATTATCAAGAGTATAATCAATTGAATAACTGAAATAGAACGAGGTGGTTCACTAACAAAATAGAGAAAGGCAAGGTAGAGTACTTTTTGAGACTATGTTTATTTTATAAATGATAGAGTAAGAAGTGTATCTGTGGAAAAGAACCCCGTTCATTCAGTTCAATTGATTGTGGTATTTATATGTTTGAATGTCTTGTTTGAATAGGCGACATGTACTAGACAGATGATCTAATTATGGATTGAATGTTTAGTTGATAAGTGAATATAGAACAAATCTGATGAACCTAGTGGATGAGGGTTGTTGTGATGTACATAAAAGGGAGATGTCCACAGTATACCAGGCAATGCATAGATCATCGTTTAAGGAGTTTATTGAAATAAATATAGGTAGGTAAGTATATTATATACACTACAATACAAATGTTAATCTGACAGATTCATGATTAACCTCTAACAGATTAATATCCAAGTCATATCCAATAGGAAATAGGCAGAATTTGGCCCATTTTGAAGTGTCAATTTTAAAATAGTCGTAGAGGCATACAGACATAGATGTATCTATTCTGTGTAGTGTTTAGATGCTGAATATACAAAAATATAAATACTTTTACTGGTAATATCTTGATATATACTGTGTTGAAGTTACCCATATTTAAAGGCCTGAATCTCTATAAATTTATTAGTCTCTTAGGAATCAATTATTAACTCCAGGAAGATTCATTTCTTCTTACGGCTGAATTTCATCCCTTTTCTCTATATGTTCATAGATACAAGGCAACTGAATGACTTTACTGTGTTGATTACAACTACAGTACAACACTCTCTTCTCAACAGACAGCCACTATTAAGATAGAAATGTTTCTATTAATTATCGTAAGATATACTTTATTATGAACAAGTGGGAAAAGGTTAAATATAAGTTTGATTATTAAAAGAGTTAAATAGGAGATGTTCGGTGTTTAAGTTGTGCCCTCAATCCTATGGTGGTATTCATATTGGTATCAAAGACATAGTAGGGGAATATGACTTTGTGAGTTTGGTTATTGCTGCTTTCAATGGGTTGAACCAGTCCTACTTGCTGGGTTATCTGGTCGATGTGAAAGACTGCATATATGGGTATATCTTCGGGGCTTGCCAATTCAACAATGGGTATATTAGGATTTCCTGTCATAGTAGTAGTCTGTTTAGGAAGCTCGACCAAAGCGAGGTGATGTTCGGCTCCATCATGGGTATGGGAAAAGAAGAATATTGTTGTTCCAATAAACCAGTACATATTCGACTTGCGGGGGTTACTATGAATAAAAAACAATCAGTACAGGCATCACTACTTCAACAATAATACTTACACTGGAGCGGGTATCTTGAACATAGTATAATGATTTCCTCTGCGATGCTCATTAACATACTTTCGCTTATACACAGAGGAGTGGGTGATATGATCTATCCAAGCACAGCCAGCGACGTTGATGTTCTTGGATATAAGGGGTATAAAAAGGGATATACGGTGATAGTATTGCACCAGAGCTGACAATACTACATTGTTGGTGATACTTGGACCAAGAAGAGAGAAATAGTCGTTTGTTGGGTCTTCCAGATCGAAGTTATACTTGATTGGTGACCATAACTGATGAGATATCTGACCGGGTATTGGGATCTCAATGAAGGTATTAAAGCTGTATGGTATCTTTTGAATCAGATTCAAGACCGTGGGTATATCAATAGAGGAACGAATGTACTTTCGCACAGCATTCATTTCAATGAGATTGCCAGCATTTACACCACTGTCCAGCTTCGACTTGATGGCCTTCGAGTATGTTCTTATTGTTCTTTCTAGAGGTCTTGTACTGTAGGCACGCATGGGACCAAGATGGCGCACTACATAGGCTATATAATGGAGGTAGTGGTTGACAGGCCGGAACACACTATTTCGACAGCCTCTCGTGGTATATTTCACTCTTCAGGAAGGTATGCCAAGCTTTGAAGCATCTATCAATGCAGTAAAGTTAGTTTATTAGATATTTATTTATTTTATATCCTACAAGGTAATTGCTCGGATTGACTTATCATTAATTGTCCACTGAAGAGCTAGACCACATCCTTTGGACAGCTGCTCCAACGCTTTACGGGCCTCTTTACCCTTATTCATTGGACAGATAATGGTTGAAACTACATACAAAAGGAAATCAAGGTAGTCAACCATTTTGACACCATCCAACTTCTTAAAGATATCATCCCAGCTGCCTTGGAATGAGGTGGGTATATTAGTTCTTGATTTGGCAATAATATCACCATTCTTGGCCAACTTCTCTTTCTTGATAAAGAACGGGTATTCATTGGTATTATATGTTTTGTTAGGGTATATATGAAAGAACTTGCTCGAGGTTCGGGTATTTGGTTTCTCGTCTACAGTTATCATCTGGTATATTAACTTGACCACTCCACCACCGATCAGATGAAGTTCATCTAAACCAAAGAAGAGAGGGCCGTTGAAGTTGGGTAACTGGGAGAACACTGAAGGTGCTTTGCGACCATGAAGCTATGAAGTTATGTTATTAACTTGTAACACTAATTATAGATAACTACTTACGGAATCACCAAGGGTATATTCGCTCTTTGTTCTCAGACGAGCTTGGGTATCAAGTAAGTATTTCCCATGGGAATCATTATCGAGTGATTCGAATATACCTACACAGTACCTGCAAGGATAGTTGCTGTTGTGCCCTGAGTGGTGAATGAGATCGGTCACACCAACAATATCACCTGTGGCCATCACCAAGTGGACACGAGCACGGCATACCTCCAGACCAGCTTTCTTCACCACCATGCCTTTAGTACCAAGGTCTTTCGATTCGTTGATAATAGGAAACAGGAGGGAATCCAAATCAACAGGCTTCTTAGGGCCAGGAAGTATTGCCAGTTGTATCATGGATTCATTCTCATACCTGAATCAAACAATGAGTTAGAAGATGTTTACAATAATATGGACTATATTTACCTGTTGGATGGATCAATGTTGATAATGCTAACATGTAGCATTGTCGTTGTTCGTTTCCCTTTCTTCTGGTTGACAAATCCATCAACGAAAAGCACCAAGTTGACATCAATCACTCCGGGGATGGAACCAGAGCATCCATATGACGTTTAATAGCAGCACCGTCCAGAACATCTGTTATAGTAGAATCAGTAAGAATGACTCTGTCAGTGGGGTACTGCAACTGTCTTCGAACATCGTCATTTCCCAGTCTTACAGAAATTTGTTCACCCACCGACATCATCTTCATCGTTTTAACAGGCTTGGTGCTGCCACTATTGTTAATGTATCTTGGTTCACCACAGTGAACACAATCTTTTTCTTCCCCACTGAACATCTTACAGCCATTTTTACAAATATCGTGGGTGTTAGAAACCAGATTGGTTCTATCCTTCAACATTCTAACAACCACATCATGGTGTACTACCTTGCCATTTAAACCTAATACTTAGCACGGATTAGTAAGTGCTTCATATGAAAGAGATATACCTTGGACCTACCGATCTTCTCACGCATTTCTATAAGTGTATTCATGAGACGGACTACAGCTCTTTGCAATTTGTGTGAAGTATTGTGATCACTCATTACGTTGTATAACTCAGCACTGAACAACTCAATCTTACTGAAGGTTTGAGAATTTAAAGCGCTCAATCCAAATACTTTGGCTTCATCAGTATGGAACTCGGGACAAGCAGTGGGGATAATAGGAGAATCTAAAGTAGGTCGATATACGGTGTATCATTAATAAAAGTAACACAGGATTGATATCTACAGTTATACCTTAATTGATAGGTACATCTTCAAAGGAACCAAAATGTTCTTTGCAACGAACAGACCTTCTTGTATGATCATGCAAGTCTTTTTTCTTGCCAAAACACCTGGTGCAAAATTTACACTTGTTGTCATCCCTTTGTTTTCTCTTAAGAGGTAAAGAGTTGGAAGAAGAGTTCATAATGTAGAGAAAGTAATTTTAATCAGTTATTAAGTATCGATAAAGATCATGTTCATCATGTCAATTTTACACCTCTATTTATACTGATTTACGGGTGAAATCGAACTGTATATCGACTAAATATTGATGTGGCGATACATCTTCGTGGAAAAACAGGTATCAACATTTGATGATGTTTCATCAGCACAGGAATATCTGATAAGGACTATGCCATGAATAAATCATAGACGATGGGTAAATCAACCGAGTATTGTTATGTGTCTATTGGCTTTGACAGATCACGTTTGGTAAAGTTATACAACTCAATTAGGTAGGTGATTTATATAGGTCTGAGAGTAAATATGATATTATTGAGTAGATATATACAATCAATATACTTTATACAAATAAAAGATACAGGTTATGTTTATATATGTACGATCATGTATTCATATGTTCATACTGGCATGTTTTATAGCAATAACATAGCAACAGTCTATGAATTAAACACTACAAATGATAGAGTTAAATAGTTCAGCTAAGATCATTTAAGCTCCTTATTTGTTGAGGATAAATGTCCCTGATAGAAATACCTTCATTGTATATATTAGAGCAAACTTTTATTCCAATCGAATGAGAGTATATGGGATAAGCTGGTGAATATGTTCCAACATTGAAAGGCCTATTTAAAGATTCGAATATACCTGCCTGATTAGTCATACAATCAAACCCAGCCACTTAATTATGGGTGAAATAACGAACCTATGCGAATCTTAAGCTCATAAAAAATTTATTTTTCCCTTTCCTCTATTTACTTTTCTCTTCTATACACTTCCACTTGTAAGCAACAGATATAAACACAAGATAATATACTTATCAACAGTTGATATGAGTACTGTAGTCATCATAGGTGAATGAAGTAAGGAATGTATCTCATCTGCACTCATCTGGAAGTAGACACACCTTATTCATTTATTTGAAGTATGGACAGAGAGCACTTGGAAGTAGTAAAGATATAGTTATACACACAACATCATTGTTTGATATAGTTGAGATCAGTACATGGAATAGTGATCAGAAGTGATTGAAGCAAGGGATGTAGCTCATCTGCACCCATCTGGAAGTAGGCACTTATATGTAGATAATAACTATACTTACAGTAGTGCATAAATAATAAGACAGCACTATTATTACTATTAAAGGGATCCAAAAGAAGTAGATGGACAGTGGACACTGTTATCCTGGAGTGTATATATAAATATTCACTTTATATGGGGAGTGACACACAAAGAGCAATATGTTGTGTTTAGATGAAGTGTTTGTTGAGAGTGCAGTATATATACCAGTATGTTCAACCCTTAATACATGAGTAGATGATATTAATGTAGAAGTGTGGATGTGGAAGAGTAGTAGCCATTGTTAAACTGGAGTGTGTTATGGATGTATATGATATACACTGTATATACGTGGAAGTCACACAAATAATATGAGATGGATAGATAAAGTGTTTGTTGGGATGCAGTATATAGTTTAGTACATCTAGTCTATAATGTATGAATAGCTACTATCAGAGTGGAACTTTTGGATGAGGTGAAGAGCAGACACTGTTATTCTGAAGTGTAGACATAAGCAGTTGTTCAACAGCTGGTGGTAAAATATTTTCCCATATAAAAAGACAAATATCAATTTTCTTCCAGATCCTTCTTTCGCTTCTTATCACTCACTTTATATATTTATGAAGTACATAAACAACAACACCCTTCTATATTGTATCAACAAGCATAGAGTTTAGTCATGTGATGTCAGTGATGTATGGAATATTATTCATGATAACACATCTCAAAGTGGATACACTGTATAGATTTATATATATATTATTATAAGTATCCCCTTTAACAGCGCATTATCAACACTACAATAGTCCACACTACTATGAAGAAGATTTTATGTGGAATGTAACTATAATAAGTAGACGGTGATAGCAGTGAAGAAGTGGAGTATACAGTGGAGTACCATCAGTGGCTGTAAATAATAGAGGTGACAATATAAGTGAAGTAGATCTGGCTAATCCATCAAAGGGAACACATAGAATGGACATCAGAGCTTTGTTATATGTGATTACAATATGTTATAAAGTATAATACTGACACACATACAGTTATATAGTACTGTATTGTAGTTATTTATCGAATAAAAGACCAATGGCCTATTCTATCTTGATCAACCATTGTTTATTTATTGTTGGGATGAGTGGATAGTAGATAACATTAAGGTGGATAGTAATGATGTTGATAGATGGATGTAGACAAAGATGTTTATATGTGGATATTTGGTATGGATAATAGTAGTGTGCGATAGTTATAATGCAGACAATATAAGGGCATAATGAGAGAGGGCATAGATATTGAAGGACAGGATGAGCATATACATAGAGGGACATAATATTGACATCTAAGAGTATTGAAGATATTTCAGAATACTATATATAGATTCAGAGGTTGGATACTCGATATATACTTTAATGAAAGAGAGGGACCTTACACTTAAGAGTGCAACGTATAACTGACCACGGGAGAATACAGGAGAAGGAAGGTATAACCCAACACAATTCAATACCTGATCTTGTGTTTTTTTGATGGTCATAGGAAAAGAAAGTCTTATAGAAAACTGCAGCCTTGCGGACTGGAGAATCAGTAGGATTGGAAGAGATCATTATCCTTGGAATCAGACAATGGCACCTATTCAACAGATAAA